>VSMD01112204.1:0-26993 GCA_008750895.1 Mirza zaza
CTAGATAATTTTGCAGTATTGGACTTTGCTCTGGTTAGGCATGCACATTTAGCTTATCAAGAGCAGCAATACAGTGATGCAACTTGGAAATGTAGAAAAACCAGACCTCAGCTCCAGCACTGGATTTAATGGGCAATGCATAAGTAATGAGAAAAGCAATATGTGAAAAATAAAAGCAAGGGACCAAGAAACCTTGCCAGTAAGCTGGTGAGACATTGAAAGCTTTCCTTATAAACCTCAAAGCCTTCTTGCTCAGCTTGTGACCTAGCCCCATCCTGAGCTGCTTAGCAGTAAAATCTACTCTGTATTAACTCTGAATGCATTCATATTGCAAAATGTCCAGTAATAATGATGTCCCTGAGCTGCTAATTGATTGTGAAATGCTTTAAAAGCATTTATGAGCTTTATGACAGAAGGAAGGTACAATTAGTTATTATTAGATCATGTAATTTATTAACTTTAAGGGCAAACAAAACCTCAATGGCAAGTGTTTCTTCATATTTCCTGGGAGAAAGTCGACTTGTCAAGCTACTGTTCTCTGCCATTAACAATATCACCTCCTTGCCAGAATGGAATTTGCATATATTGTCACAATATGAAGTTTTCTTATAAATATAGTGGGAAGCAGAGATACAAGTATGATAATTTAGAGGGGATGCTTCATCTAAAATATAGTTGGACCTCATATCTAATAACAAGAATTCAAGTGTAAATGCTTTCTAAGTGTCTTAAACATCGTAAAGTTAAAAGCAGAGAGGGAAATTATGATTCGACACTATTAGAAGCCCATCAAAAGAATTCCACGTCTGTAATAGAAAAAAAGTTTCAAAGCAATAAGGTTACTTTAAAAAGAAATATTTAAGTGGCACTTACAAAATAATCTTTCTATATGAATTAATACTGATACTATCCCATTTTCTATTCCCAAAAACATCTCCTCAATGAGAAGTCTGATTATCTTCCTTTGAGAATCACCAGCCCATAGCTATAGTCTAGCTACTATTCCAAGCAACCTCTCTAAAATTGGGGAGCCATCAATTGAAAAATGCCCTTAAAAACAAACCTAGAAATCAATGTTTTTGGTCTATTTTAGTTATTCTATTTGTTAGACAGAAAGATAGAAAATTTGCTGAAAGAGTTTCTATATATTCCATCTATTGGGAAATTATCTAGATTCTTCATTGTTTTTTTTTCTTTTTGAGACAGAGTCTCGCTTTGTTGCCCAGGCTAGAGTGAGTGCCATGGCATCAGCCTAGCTCACAGCAACCTCAAACTCCTGGACTCAAGCAATCCTACTGCCTCAGCCTCCCGAGTAACTGGGACTACAGGCATGAGCCACCATGCCCGGCTAATTTTTTCTATATATATTAGTTGGCCAATTAATTTCTTTCTATTTATAGTAGAGACAGGGGTCTTGCTCTTGCTCAGAGCTGATTTCGAACTCCTGACCTCAAGCAATTCACCCACCTCAGCCTCCCAGAGTGCTAGGATTACACGTGTGAGCCACCGCACCCGGCCTAGCTAGATTCTTTGATTGCCATTAGACAGATAATACCCAAGCCTGCCATTCTAAGCTTGGGGATGTGTTGGCTTATATAGTCAGGGAAAGAGCAAGGATGGAGCTGGTCTTAGAGGTACCTATATCCAGGGACTCAAATGCTCTGGGGACTCTGTCCAACTTGTCTCTGCTCCTTTCTGCATTCCAGTGTCATTTGCTTTATTAAAAGTGGAATTTCTCTACATAGCAAGGGACAGGGCACAGGCTGCTCTGGGCTTACAGCCTCGTAGTTGAATGATCCACATGTAGCTAAAACATTCCAGGGAAGGGCTGTGGTGGCTTGTTTGAGCCACATGACTATACATAGACCACTCCTTGAGGACAAGGGAATGGCATGTTATAACTGGCCTAGCCTGAGTGATGTACCTATAATACCCCCATGGTTATTTATTATTATAAATAAGTAAATAAGTAGAGGAGGTATTTTAGTCCTTTTGAGCTACTATAACAAAATACTTCAGACTGGGTAATTTATAAACAACAAATTTATTGTTCACTGGAGACTAGAAAGTCCAAGATCAAGGTGCCAGCAGGCTGCATACCTGGTGAGGGCTCACTCTGTGCCTAAAAATGTACTTTCTTGCTATGATCACACACGGGAAAAGGAGCAGAAGGCTCTCTCAAGCCTCTTTTATAAAAGCACTAATCGCATTCATGAAGATAGAGCCCTCATGACATAATCAACTCCTAGAGGTCCCAGCTCCTACTACTACCACAATGGGGAGTAGGTTTCAACGTGAATTTTGGAGGGACATGAAGAATCAGAGCACAGCACGGGGATAGCATCACTACAGCCATAGTCTCAGCCATTAAAAAAGAAATATTTAATGTCATTTCCCACATTTAAAAATTTTCATAGAAGATATCATTCTGTACATACCCTTCTGCCCTTACTTTTCTTGCTCATTACGACTTTGAGATTTATCCATGTTGCTACATGTAATTCTAGTTTATTCATTTTAACTGCTGAATATTATTATATTATATGAATAAACCAGTTCATTTTTCCACTCCCCTACTGAGGAATAATTAAGCTGTTCTAATTTTTTTTTTAATATCATAACAAGTGCTTCAGTGAACAACGTTTTGCATTACTCCTCATGCCTGTGTAGGAGAGTCTCTCTAGACCTGCCCATAACCCATCACCAAAGAACTTCTGGGTTGTAGGATGTGTGCATCTTCAGCTTCACAGAGTTTTAAGTTTTAATGTCATTGGAATGAATCAGTTTTTTTCAACATGGTCTGAGCTTTGGTGTCTTATGTAAGAACTCCTTCTCTACACTTAAGGTCCTAAAAATAATCTCATATTCTCTTCACCTGTTTATGTTTAGCCCTTCAATCTACTTGGAAATTGTTTTTGTGTACGGTGTGAATTATGAATCTAATTTTGTGCTTTTTCACATGAATGACTGGCTGTCCAGAACCGTTCTTTGAAGAGTCCATTCCTTCTCCACTGATTCATAATCTACCCTACTGGTACAACCATTCTTCCATATGGCTGAAGCTAACCCTGAGCTCTTTGCACCCTTCTAAATTCTTCAGAATTCTCTTGACTCTCCTAGGCTAAGTGCCTTCTTAAGAAAAATTTTTAATTGGGAGAAGCAAGGCTGACAACTTAAAGGAGTAACGTATTTGATGGAAGAAGTTTAATTAAAAACTATTTAGTATTTTTTGTCACAGAGCAGACAGCAGGCTTGGAAAGAGCCTGAACATAAGGGAGCCTCAGATATAGAAAGGAAGCAGGGAGTCTGATGAATGTGGCCCAGGCTGGTGAAGTGCCAAGGTAACACACTCTGGAGAGCTGGTGCTTGGAGGGAGTGGAGGCAGCAAGCCCTGTTCGGCATCTTTGACGGCTTGCTGCAAGGAACCCCTGCATTGCTGTGTCTCTAACCTTCAGTTACCTGATAGATAAGATGGATAGAACAATACCATCTACTTGAAACTGCCCTTTATAAAATTCATGAAGAGCCACAAAGTGGGAACTGTGGTAGAGGCCTGAACTCTGCAAAGGTATAGGGCAAAGTTAAAATATATATATATTTCACCAGCCATTGTCACCTAGTTTGCTTTCCTGTAATTGCTACTCAGGAGCCACATAGCTGATGGTCATAAAGATTCCTAACTTTCTGGCTGGGCACAGTGGCTCACGCCTGTAATCCTAGCACTCTGGGAGGCCCAGGAGGGTGGATTGCTCGAGGTCAGGAGTTCGAAACCAGCCTGAGCAAGAGCGAGACCCTGTCTCTACTATAAAAATAGAAAGAAATTAATTGGCCAACTAATATATAGAGAGAAAAAATTAGCCGGGCATGGTGGCACATGCCTGTAGTCCCAGCTACTTGGGAGGCTGAGGCAGGAGGATTGCTTGAGCCCAGGAGTTTGAGGTTGCTGTGAGCAAGGCTGACGCCACGGCACTCACTCTAGCCTGGGCAACAAAGCGAGACTCTGTCTCAAAAAAAAAAAAAAAAAAAAAAAAGATTCCTAACTTTCTTAATTACTCTCATAGATAACATCACCCTTGTGAAACCTAAGGCTAGTATTTGAGATATAGTCCAAGCCCTGCATTCCAGTGGATTGGCTGACTCACCTAGACCAGTGGCCCATACCAAGGAACTGACTCAACTGGTCTTGTGACCCCCCACCCAGGAACGGACTCAGCACAAGAAGACAATTTCTACACCCACCCCTATGGTTCCACCACATACCCAGCTAATCAGCAGACCAAACTGCCTAGCCCTTTGCTCACCAAACTATCTTTAAAAACCCTTTCTCCCAAATTCTTGGGGAGACAGATTTGAGAACTTCCTCCCATCTCCTCACGTGGCACCTGTGATATCAAGCTCTCTCTGCTGTAATGCCTGTTGTTTCAGTGTATCGGCTTCCTCTTGAGCAGTGGACAGTGGGCCCTGGGGGATGAGAGCCACGTGGAGAGACAGACTACATGGAGGAGAACAGAGGCAGCCCAGTGGAAAGTCAGCACGAGGTCCCAGCCGTGTGAGAGAAGCCTCCGGAGACCTCCTAGCCCAGTCCATCTGCCAGTTGAATGCAGCTGCGTAAGTGAGCCCAGACAGCACCACATGGAACTGAAGAACTGCCTAGCCAACCCACAGAATCGAGGAAAATAAGAAAGTATTGTTTTAAGACTAAGTTTTGTCATGCCTTGTTACCCAGGAATAGATAACAGAAACAATCATAGATACAACTGCTTAAATATGGTGGTTGTATTCTCCTAAGACTAGACAGAAAGCCTATTTAATCGATAAACATTGTATATTTGCAATGAGAAATAATAGAAAATTCTACATGCTCATCCGGAATGCCCAGAAAAGCCAAGAGGGGCTTGCATATTGACATGCAGATGAAGACAAGAATTCCTCATCAGCATCAGACAAACCAGAAAGGCACTCACAGTCTACCTGAATTCCAATTCTTTGCCCTGGGGCAATCTGATTTTTAAAAAGAAAAGAAGAGTGAAAGAATTGTTAAAAAAAAAAAAACACCCTTCAGTTCCAATCACTTTTCAAACTTAGGCAGAACGACTTTCACAGCTTCAGTCAAGTTTGTCAAAAAGCAATTTTCTACCTAATTTACTTTCGCAGGACACAGATATTCTCTGAGGCCGGAGAAAAAAATCCCTTTCCGACAAGGGTGAGAATGGAACTTAGATTTCCTCTAAGGCTTCCTTCCTTCTGGCTACTTTGCACGTGTCAGGGGAACCAGGGACAGACTTTATTTAACCCAGCAGGTGGCTTGGGCAGAAAGCCTGGAGAATCTCTCAGCAGCGGGACCAGGAACTTGCTTGCAATTCCCTGTAGTGGCTGCTCTGTTAGCCCCAGAAACATGGTCAAGTGGAAAGGGAAATTCTGGTTTTGGGGGGCAGTTACGCAGCTAAGAGTATGAGAAAACCCAGTGTGGCTTCTTGTTTACACGGGGGTCAAATGAGATGGAACAAACTGAAAACAATTTTAACTCCAAGTGTTGCTAAGTAATTTGTGACAATGTGGACAGATAAAAATCTTCCCAGAAAAGGAAAGTGAAGAGGTAAATTTCTGTGGTTTCTAAGTGATCTGTAGTTTTTTGCTTATTTTCTCTTTTTTTTTTTTTACTAAATTGTTCCTTTGCCTCCTTATTTCTATATATAAATGAGAATATTTTGTATTAGTGAACGGCCCTGAAAGGACGACACCATTTCCCAGCATGGACACCTCTATGCCTGATGTCCCCACTACCAGCACACCCCAGTCTTTTCCTTTGTGCCTCAAATCCAATTGCAGAGCTGTCATAAAACATTAGTGATTTTTAATTACTGAGTCTGATTACAGTGAGAGAAATGATTATGCAGAGAGTAATTTGGTGCATGCACCAGCACTCTCAAACCTTTTCACTGTGCTTTTATTTGCATTCCTGGCCTCGCCTGGACATGCCCTGTGTTGAGGGGGAAAGTTGAGAAGGTGGCCGAATCCCCTTGCAACCTCTGCGATTAAGATGCAGAAAATATAGGCGGTTTTGAGGTAGTGGGAAATGTATGATCTTTGCCAGACCTGACCTCACACTGACCATGGGGAGGCCTATTAAGTCCAAAGCTCAGTCTTGCCACAAAGAGGAAAGTAGGGGACAGAATACTAAGGTTGAGAGGGCGGGGATTGGCCCTGAACTGCATCGATATAGCACCTGTTATGGACTGGACTAGACACTTTTAATATACATAAATTGTCTCCATTAATTCTCACACCAGCCCTATGTGTTAGGAATTCCTGACCCCATGTTATGAGTGGTCCCTTCTCCTCCACCTCAAACATTCTCCTCCTTATCCAGCCCTGGCTCCCTGCACCTGGTTTCCTGCTACTTACCTTTAGGACTGGCTCAGCCATTACCCACCTCCTCTGGGAATGTTTCCCTTCTTTCCCTCCCCTGGGCCCCCAAACTCCCACAGCAGCCTGCGTTAAACGCTATTACAGCCGGCATGATGTGCTGCGTGGTAATTATTTGTTTACTTTTCTGTCAGCCTCCACTAGACTCCTGGAGGGAGGAATTTCATCTTATTTAGCCTTGTGTTTCTCATACCTAGCACAGAGCCTGGCGTGTGATCCGTGCTGAGTTAATATTTGTGGCATGAGCTGAGTGACCTGCCCACAGGAATGCAGTTAGTAAGCGGGGAAGCTTCTGTAGCAGTTTAGGCCTGTTGGGCTCTAAAGCCTTCTCGTGAGAGCTTCTATTCAAGACTTTTTATTAGGTAGACATTTGTACACCCATAATATTCTGAAACTTTAAAAAAAAGTAGACACAGTATGCAGAGTATTATTTCAGCAAAAAGGGAGAGAGAGGAAAAGTCATTATCTAAGTTTAAATTGATGTTCGGGGTTATGGGGAATCTTCTGGCATCCTTGGAGAAGGCATTCAGAGATATGTCGCTGGTGAACACCAGGGTTCGTGCTGTAGCACCGTGTGGAATGAATCCTCGTTGGTAGACGCCAGAGAGGTTCTGCCCCCTTCCCAATCCTTCTGCGGCCTCGCTAGCGCCTCCTGCTGCCTCTCTTCAGAGTACAAAGACTTCAGAACACTGGGAAGAACAGTTAGCCCAAGAATTTAATCTTGTTCCCCAAAGTAAAAACGAAACAAACAACTTTAGTTTTCAGGCTTTGGCAAGGTATTCTGAGTATTCAAGAGGTGACCTTTAGTGGTAGACGACCATCATAGGTTCTTGTTTTTTTGTTTTTACCAAAAAGCCACAGGAAAAGGAACTTACAGAGATTGACAAAACTCTGCATAACAGTGTAATATTCTACATCCAACACGGGCAATAGCATTTTCAGTGGATCATGTTGCAATTAGAAATATGTTTCATTTCATCAGTATGGATTTAGACTGCCTTGTTAGTGTGGGTGTCTAAGGCACCTGGTGGTTATACATAGGCTCACCCAGAAGCATGAGGAGCTCCATGTACACCTCGTCCCAGCTAAGAGATCCTGAAGGGTGCAGTTAAAGTCCATCCTAAACTCTTCTGTCAATTCCAGACTACAGTATACACAGGCAGATCTCAGAGATATTGCAGGTTTGCTTCCAGATCACTGCAATAAAGTGCATATCATGCTAAAGCAAGTCACATAAATCTTTTTTGTTTACCAGTGCATATAAAAATTATGTTTACAGCCTGGCACGGTGGCTCACGCCTGTAATCCTAACACTCTGGGAGGCTGAGGTGGGCAGATTGCTCCAGGTCAGGAGTTCAAAACCAGCCTAAGCAAGAGCGAGACCCGTCTCTACTATAAATAGAAAGAAATTAATTGGCCAACTAATATACATAGAAAAAATTAGCTGGGCATGGTGGCACATGCCTGTAGTCCCAGCTACTCGGGAGGCTGAAGCAGCAGGATAACTTGAGCCCAGGAGTTTGAGGTTGCTGTGAGCTAGGCTAATGCCACAGCACTCACTCTAGCCTGGGCAACAAAGTGAGACTCTGTCTCAAAAAAAAAAAAAAAAAATTATGTTTACACTATACCGTGTTCTATTAAGTGTGCAATAGCATTATGTCTATAAAAACAATGTATATAACTTAATTTAAACTTAATTTTAAAATATTTTATTGCTACTTATTGCTAAAAAGTGCTAAGAAGCATTCAGTGAGTCATATCATTTTGCAGGTGAAGAGTTTGCCTCAGTGTGGATGGCTGCTGACTGATCAGGGTGGAGGGTGCTGAAGGTTGGAATGGCTGTGGCAATTTCTGAAAATAAGACAACAATGAAGTTTGCTGCATCAGTTGACTCTTCTTTTCATGAAAGATTTCTCTGTAGCATGCAATGTTCAATAGCATTGTGCCCACAGTAGAACTTCTTTCAAAATTGGAGTCAATCCTCTCAAAACCTGCTGCTGCTTATCAACTAAGTTTATGGAATTATGCTAAATCCTTTGTAGTCATTTCAACAATGTTCATGACAACTTCACTAGGAGTAGTTTCCATCTCAAGAAACCACTTTCTTTGCTCATCCATAGGAAATCAACTCATCCATTCAAGTTTGATCATGAGATTACAGAAATTCAGTCACATCTTCAGGCTCCACTTCTAATTCTATAATAGTTCTTTTGCTATTTCTACCACATCTGCAGTTACTTCCTCCACTGAAGCCTTGGACCCCTCAAAGTCATCCAGAAGGGTTGGAATCAGCCCTGGGGTCCAGGACTCCTCGGCATAGGATATTGAAGTTGAGCTTGAATTAATTCCCTGCTTTGAGTGTAAACTTTCTGTGATGATGGAAATATCCCTATATTTGCACTATACAATATAGCAGTGTGGTACTGTGAAGTATATATTTGGTCTTCAACCCCTTTTCCTGACATACAACTCCTAAAATCCTTAGAATCTCCAAAGTGATGCATTTTATATGCTTATGAGTTGACTGATGGCTGGCAGCCCCCAAATAGCTTCAGGATGGAGGTTGATCACTGCACTTTCAGCTCACTCCCCAATCTCTGGGGAAGGGAGAGGGGCTGGAGGTGAAGTTGGTTACCAATGGCCAGTGCTTAATGAATCATGCCTATGTAATGAAGCCTCCATAAAAACCCAAAAGAACAGGGTTCAGAGAGCTTCTGGATAGCTGAACACGTGAAGCCTCCTGGACAAATGTCACACCCAGGGAGGGCACGGAAGCTCCGGAGCTCTTCCCCCATACTCACCCTGTGTATCTCTTCATCTGTATCCTTTGTAATATCCTTTGAAATAAACCAATAACTGTGTTTCCCTGAGTTCTGTAAGCTGCTCTAGCAAATTAATTGAATCCAAAGAGAGAGTCCTGGAAACCCTAACTTGAAGCCAGTCAGTCAGAAGTTCTGGAAGCCTGGACTTGTGATTGGTGGGAAGAGGGGGCATCTTATGGGACCGAGTCCTCAGTCTGTGGTTTGTGAGGCTACCCCAGGTAGGTAGTGTCAGAATGGAATTGAGCTGGAGTACACCCAGCTAGTGTCCACTGCAGAATGAACTGCTTGCTTGATGTGTGTGGGAAACACCCCCACACATTTGGTCACAGAAGTCTTCTGTGTCGATTGTTTTTGTTGGTATGAGAGCAGAGGAAAACACTTTGAGTTTGAGTGTGATTCCTCTCAGAAATAGCCACTAGCCACATGTGGATACTGAGCACTTAAAATGTGGCTAATGTGACTGAGGAATTAAATTTTTGAACTTATAAATTGAGTGTATACGTGTATATTAAATATGTGTATTGCTTTAAATTTAAATAACCATGCGAGGCTAGTGGCTACCATATTGAATAGCACAGGATTCTAGACTGTCAAGTCAGGCAAACTTGAATTCAAATCCCAAATCTGTGTGACCTCACTTCTCTGAGCTCCAGTACTCTAAGATGGACATAGTAAGACCCACTTCACAGAGATAATGGATATAAAGTGTCCAGGAGAAGGCCTAGAACCTAGCAGGTGCTTTTTATGTCACTGTTGTAATCTCTTGGTTAATGCCTCTAATTCCTGCAGGACTATAAACTTCATGAGGACAGGAACTCTATTCTAGTCACACATGCATCCCTAGCAATTAGCACAGCATACATAGTAAGCACTCAATAAACACGTCTTGAGAGGAATTAAATAAAGGATGGCAAGCTGAGCTAAAGCAAAGCCAACAAAGGATAATGGGTAGACTCTCATTCCCCTCATCCCCCAAAAGTGCATTTTTCCTGAATTGCACTTGGGGGTAATACCATCTGCCTGTACTGGCAGATACTACGAGAAACAGTACCATAAAGTTTATGTTAGTGCTGTCATAAAGACGCAGTTGAGGATGTTGCTCACTATGTTAAACAGTGTAATTTTATGAGGACATTCAGTATAATTTTCTGTCTTGATTTAGTAGTTATATTCTATTTTAGCTCAACTATACAAAGATAAAGTTTTCATGTTCGCATTAGCTACCACATTATGTCTGAAAAGTCCAGGAAGATAGGGTAAACTTATTTTAAAGTAAGATAGGGTAAACTTATTTTATATTAGTTACTTTTCCAGACAATATGCTAACTAACATGGACCTATGCCCAAAATAAATGCACTACAATATGTCAGATTGCCAATCTGAAAAAACGTAGTATATAATAAATACACTACCCTATGTTGTGAAACTTTTCTTTTGCCACTCTGTCGTGCATTTATTGTACTTTTTTTTCAGGATAACAATTAGACCCACTAATTAAAATCTAGAGGCACTGCATTTACAAAGATGTCTGGAGATTGAGTATATTATTTGCAAATGTAACTGACATATGGTATACTAATAAGAGCTGGGTATGGTGGCTCGTGCTTGTAATCCTAGCACTTTAGAAGGCTGAAGTGGGAGGACTGCTTAATGCCAGGAGTTCAAGACCAACCTGGGCAACATAGCCGAAACCCCATATCTACAAAAAATTTAAAAATTAGCCAGGTGTGGTGGCATGTACCTGTAGTCCCAGCTACTTGGGAGGCTGAGGCAGGAGGATCACTTGAGCCCAGCAGTTGGAGGTTGCCATGAGCTAGGCTGATGCCACGGCACTCCAGCCCGAGTGACTGAGCAAGACTCTGTTTATTTACTTATATTTTTGCAGTGACCTATGATCTTACTGCTGCACTCCAGCCTGGGTGACAGAGCAAGATCTTGTTAGAAAAAAAAGAAAGAGAGAGAGAGGAAGGAAGGAAGGAAGGAAGGAAGGAAGGAAGGAAGGAAGGAAGGAAGGAAGGAAGGAAGGAAGCAGTAAATTAACTACTCAGTAGTTGCCCATACACCCAATCCAGATATTTCTGGCTCCGAAACGGATTTTGGAGGGCCTGAATTTGTCATTCAACCCAGTAGGTTTTAATTCTGCATTTAAATCAGCAACAACCTCCATCCTGAGTCATGTATAATGGTGACAACCACTTATAAAAGTCCTTAAGGAGTCTAACTCTTGAGTTCAGTTGTGGAATTCAGCCAAGAGGCTTTTTAACAGAAGCACAGACATGGTGGTGTAGCATAATTCCATTGAGTCAAGATCAAATCTGACAACAGGGAAGTCATCTATTACAGAAAATCATTCAAAGATTACAGCAGAATTGCTTGTTAAAAGTGATCATAAACTGTAGTGCAAATATTGATCTTTATTAACATTTTTATTATTGTCATTTTAAATGGATGACTTAGCAAATTATTTATTTATCTGTTCTGTGGGCTCCCCCAACTTGATTCTAATGAGTTGGCCTTATAAAATTAGTGAAATCAGGCCATGCTGTAAAAGCTGGGGCTAAACAGCCCCGAGAGGGCTTCTCAGCAAAAGCAACAGTCAACTTACACTGTGTTATTGGGCGGGGACGGTGCCACTCAGAATGGGAGAAGGAACGAAGTCGCCTTTGGCAAGAATATAAAATTAGATAGTTTGGGAGCAATAGGAGAGGAAAACGCATTTACATTACATTTAGTTTCTCAGTCACCAGTGTAGGTGACACTCTGTCCTCTACATTCCCTTTTTCTTTCTAAGTTGAGCTTTTTCTCCTCTTGGCTCTGCAGGACTTTTTTCCACGCCCTTTGAACAGAATAAGACCTTCTTTCCATTCTTCTGCCCGCTAACTTGGGCATGTCTGCTCCTCTCTCCTCATTTCTCCTAATCACACTGCCTTTGCCTATTTTATAATAGCAATATCTTGCTTCCCTGTGTTCTGGGCCAAAAGACCAGAAAGCCAATGTCTCTGGTGGGACAGTAGGTGGGGAGGGTGGCGCTTGGCTGCTGCCCAGACCCTGCCTGTACATCCTGTGAGTTCCTGTATCCATGTTCCCCGGCTGGATGCTCCCCAGGGCTTCGTGTACCATGCTTGTGAGCAGCTGACAGGCTCATGATTAGACCAGCTACGATAGCCGTGGAAGTTCTCGAAGAGTATAAAAGGGAACACATAAAGTTAGTTTTCAATGCAGGCTTAAAGGAGACTGGGAATTCTGAAAAGGCGTTTTGTAGACTAAAACATTTAGAATACACTTACATGTATAAGAAACTAGTTACAGTAGTTTCCTCTGGGGAAAGAAACTGGGAGACTGGGACAGGGTGGAAGGATGACTTCACTCTATTTAAATCCTTTTCCATGTTTTGTATTTCACATTATGTGTATATTTTCATAAAATTAGGTTTTCAGGGACCTTGGGGGTCATCTAGTTGAAGCTGAGAGGTAAGGCATAATTTTTAAGAAATAGAACCCTTAGGCCGGGAGTGGTGGCTCACGCCTGTAATCCTAGCACTCTGGGAGGCCGAGGTGGGCGGATTGCTCGAGGTCAGGAGTTCGAAACCAGCCTGAGCAAGAGCGAGACTCCATCTCTACTATAAATAGAAAGAAATTAATTGGCCAACTAATATATATAGAAAAAATTGGCCGGGCATGGTGGCACATGCCTGTAGTCCCAGCTACTCGGGAGGCTGAGGCAGCAGGATTGCTTGAGCCCAGGAGTTTGAGGTTGCTATGAGCTAGGCTGACGCCACGGCACTCACTCTAGCCTGGGCGGCAAAGCAAGACTCTGTCTCAAAAAAAAAAAAAAGAAGAAATAGAACCCTTGACAACTGTTCATCTACCTCTACCCTAGACCTCCCGGAAGTTCTCAAATGGAGGCAGCCCATTTGCCCATTCCCCAGGTTTGCCCACAGAATTGGCATAAGAGTGGGCAGCAGGTGGGACTAGTGTTCTTCATGCTGCTTCCAATTCACTGGTCATGCACTGTCATATAAACACTACTCTTTCACTGCTCTTGCCCTCCAAATATTCCATGCTTAATAATATCTGCATGTATTGAGTTTTAATAAGTATATAGCATTGCTAAATGCTCTAAATGCATAATCTAATCTACTCCCATTTACAGCTGTGAAAACTGAAACTAAGAGAAGTGAGTACATGGCTGCTGTGTGCTAACAGTAAGATTCAAAGCCAGGTGTGTCTAAAGCCCACACTCTTAATTCCAACACAATACTCCTTTTGCTCCCAGTCTCTGTTTCTCATTTCTATTACTTCGTGTCACCCCATATTCACTGAAGAGTTTTCCACGTGACATGGTATTTCTATCCTCTCCTTACTTTATTTACTGTCATCTGAAGATGAGGGAAGAGACCCAGGAAGTGCAGGTAGTGAAGGTGGAGGAGAATTAAAATCATCAGGGAAAAAAATAACCATCAGGAATATCCAAGTACTACCTCCTTCCCACACTCTATCACCATCTCCACCCCACAACATGAGTGCACACACACACACATATACACACAAACACGCACACACACACAGAATCATAAACACCAACACATATACTAAAGCCCTGACAACTGTAGATTCCATTGCTCAGAATGTTGCTTCTTTTATTTCTAGGACCCTGTGCTTTGGCTTTTTATTTCTTCTTATATTAGGAACATCACTAAGAGACTCACTGGAAAGAAGAACAGAAAGGACTACCTGGTGAGTAGTACCTGCGTAGTAGACAGAGAAGAATCCTCTCTCACAGGGGAGGCTGTACAGGGTTGGGATCAATATAATCCAGAGTGGAGTGGAATTGGGACACAAAGGCTGGCCATCAACAGGCTGAAACAGAAAGATGAGGGGAACCGGGAGCAGGGAGGCTCAAGAGGACAGAAGGAAGAAAGACACGTGTCTTAGTCTACTCAAGCTGCAATGAAAAATTGCCATAGACTGGGTGGCTGAAACAATGGACGTTCATTCCTCACAGTTCTGGAGGCTAGGAAGTCCAAGACCTGGTGTCTGCTGAGGGCTTCTTCTGGTTTTCAGATGGCCACCTCCTGGCTATGTGCTCATATGGCAGAGAGTGCAGGAAGACAGAGAGAAAGTAGAAGCAAGCTCACTCTAGTGTCTCTTTTTACAAAGGCATTAATGTCATTCACGGAGGCTCCACCCTCGTGACCTTATCTAACCCTAGTTACCTCCCCAAAGCCCTACCTCCCACTACTATCACATTGGGGGTTAGGATTGCAACATATCAATTTGGGGGTACGAGAGGGTATAAAAACCTCCAGTCCATAACAAGATCTTTTTTTTTCTTCAAAATTTACAGAGCAATTCTAGAAATAAGAAAGTTAATCATCTCTTTCCCCTTGCCTCCTGGCTAATCAATGGCCTGAACATAGCTAACTGAATTATTGTCCTGCTCTCGTCCCAATAAGTCATCCTACAGTGAAAAAACAAACTGCAAGCAGAGCCTGCCCTGGGAACAAATACATAGCTCATCTTTGGTTTTCAAACTTGAAAGTGATCACCACAGCCTTCCTAAGGGAAGCACGAGTGTGCACACACACACACACACACACACACAGACACACACACAGCCTAAGCAAGAAAATTATCTAGGTATGTGTCTTGGAATCTTTTAAGTTCCCTACAGCCTGTGTCTCAGGCAGAAAAGATGTTTCAAGTTCTGACAGGGGACTGGCTTGAAAGAGAAACTTTGAAGGATTTAAACAGCTTTCTGAATAAGGCAAAACTCAAACTGTCAAGAAGATTCAGAGTATTTTTCTTATTTTCCCTCACCTTTCTTTTTATTTCTCTTTTTCTCTCCCCTGTGGCCCCCCCCCCTCCCCGGTCGTCTCCTTTTTCCGCTCTTCCTTCTCTCCTGCTTCACAAAAGCTATTAAACAGAGCAGCCCCAATAACATTGTTTTAACTATAATCACAGTGTTTGGGGAATTAGAAAAAATAAATGCCAGACCTCATTAGAAGACTGTCAGCCCAGGGAAAAAAAATCTAACTAAGAGAGGTGGGAGTGGAATATCTGGCGCTCTCTGAGCAGCTCATAATCAGGGAGACGCGTCTTCAGGGGATGGTTTCACTTCATCAGCTGGGTTGATGGTAACTGATATTCAAGCACTTTTACTGAGGTTAGCGCCATGAGCACCGGGCCAAGCCTGCAACAGCTCTCCATAAATATTACCTCAGTAAGATATCTTCTCAGAATATATAAGCAAGGTCTTCAACACTGTGCCACTAGTTTGCAAGCCACTGTGAACCCCTTTTCCAGATACGCAGTGGCAAAAAGAACCTGAGTAATTCTTAGGGATGTTCTTTCTATAGGTTTGCACATCTGTGTGGAAAGCTCAGCGGGGACGCTAAAGAATCCTGGATTAGGAGTCAGGCAAAGCAAACAACACGTACTGTGCCAAGCTTGCAGTCTCTGCTCTGGAAGCATAAGATATCACTGCCGTAAGATAGCACATAAAGAAAAAACAGTATACCAGGAACAATGCAACAATAAGGGTAAGAAAATGTATGGAAGAATTTACTCTGCTTTGATCAGTAGAGACAGCTTTCTAACTACCTGTAGCCTCCACATTCTTCTACCCTAACCAGCTGCATTCTCTTCTCACCTCTCAGTTCCTATATGCGGCCATGAGCCCACCCAAATGCTGACATCACTCCTCCTGTGATAGCTTGGTAACAAAGATGCTTTGCCTGTAAAACCTCTACTCTGCCCCTGGCCCTGGCAGCTAGTGGCCCTTGGTCCCTTTGTGGTTCCCTGGGCTCCTCATTCTTACCTATTTCTGGCCAGAATTCCCACTTACTCCTTAGCCAGGCTTCTGGGATGCCTGACTTCTATCTGTCCCTGTCCACTGGGATCCCACTCTCATAGGTCCTTGGCTCACCCCCACCTAGTGATCTGGCCAATGCCCAGACCCCAGATGCTCCCTACTGCCCCTCCCTCCCGCTGGGCTGATGAAGTGCTGATCTATGTCTTGTTGGGTGGAGGACCAAGACCCAGCATTCTTGCCCCAGTCAAGTCAGTTACATTATAATAATGCAAGAATGGAACAATGGTAGAATTGCCTCTTGCTATGACTTGTTATCCTTGTCTAGGTGAAATTACCCCAACCAGTCCCTGTGAGCTTTGGAATCCAGAAACAGGTCTCCATGGCTTTATGAGACCAACCAAGAGGTCACCCTAGCAGAGTGAGCCTCTTCCCCTTCCTACATATAAAATTAACCCCACAGAGGAAGTCAGCAAGTATCACTACCTTCAAGAGCTCCAAAGAGTAGCTTAACCTTCCAAATGTTTGGGAGGTACTGGGAAAATTAATTTTTTAAGGTCTGACTCCTGTGTGGCTTGAGTCTGCATGGGAAGGAGCAATGGAGAGCTAACAATGGGGACAGCCATGCCAGTTGCCTTCTCTTTCTCCCGATCTGTACACCAGATGTGAAAACACAGCTCCTATGTTGAGGGGAGGTGGTGCTGAGGAAACACTGTGGGTCTTTCCACTGCATTAGAAACCTCTAGGATGGAGGCAGCAGCTTACTTATCTTCAGACGCCTGTGCTCGGGTCAGTACCCGGCACATAGTAACGGCTTGATTGACGTTTAGTGAACAAATGGATAGGACTGTGTTTTACTCCATTTTGAATCTTCCAATTAAGTATCCTTTCAATTAATACTTCCTGAATTGAATCCAGTTCTCATTAACAGAAGTTAGGGGGCCCTTTCTGAAATGTTGGCTTAGGAGACCCCCACATTTTTAATTAAAGCAATGATTCTCTTATATAAGCAGCATAATCTTTGGACAAAAAATATTAATCGGGGTCCAACCTAATCTGGATCTTTTCTACAGTTGGTGTCATTGAGCTGTGACCCTCAGATATTAGCCTGGCATTTGGAAGTTGGAGTCTTGGGTTCAACTAAGGTTGAGAGCAATGAACCGAATGGAATCAACTGAGAATTTCTCATTTGGACAAATTTCAAACGTTAACGTAAAAATTGTATTATGTTTCTTTAAACACAGCAGGAATACCAATGGAAAAGAAGATACAAGTCTCTCTCTCTCTCAAGAGTAATTTCAAAGCACTTAATTGGAATCTCAAATAACAATGATGACTTGGATATGGCTTTTGGAAGCAGTGACAGTACCTAAGAGTCACTTTATCTGAGACTGAAATTCATCTACTTCTACATGTCTACTACCCCAGAAAGCGTTGCACATGGACCATTAGTGGAGCCATGACCCAATCTGATAGGAAATCTGTTATATTTCCTTCAAAATACTAATGTGTTCTACCAGAGATCATGCCAGGATTCAGGAGTCAATAAGGCATTTTCTAAACCTCTTAATGATGTCCCAGTTGCAAAGTCATTCTCTGTACTGTTTGGTCGAAATTATCACATTTGCTTGCCAAGACTTGGCTGCTTCCGAATGCAGACTGACTCTGGGTAAAACTGTAAAGGTGTCCACATTTGTCCTTGTGTCCTAACTCAATTCTCTGCATCTCCCCTGCCTCCTCTGTGCCGCCTTGCTTAGCCCAGTCACGCCTTAGATGGCCCAGGCCCACAGGTGAAAGTTGTTCTCCTTTCTCTGTTCACAAGAAAGGCTTGATGTAAATTTAAGTGACTAGTTTTCTTATTTCAAAAGTGTTTTTGTGGAATGGAAGTCTTTGTTTTAATTTGGGGGTGGACAGGTGGGAAGAGATGTGAGTAGGTTGATATTCGTGCATGTATGTATAGGTTTACATGCCTAAGGATACCTTTATCTGGTACCCTTCAAGTTCAACAAATGTATGCCAAGCACTTTGCAAAGATAAAACTGTGTGGGCAGTGGCTCGCAACCTTGACAACACATTAGGATCACCTGGAAGGCTTCTGAAACATACCAGTGTCTGGGCCTTACTGCCGCCCAGATGACAAGCCTCCCAGCTAAAGTTTAGAACCACTGGCACAGTGAAACACATTTGGGCTTTGGCATTGGCAGATGTAGGTTCAAATCCCAACTCCGATACTTACAAATGGCACAACTTTGAATGCATTACTTAGCTTTGGGATGTTCTAGTGTCTTCCTCTGTAAAATGAGGTAGCTATACCAATCTCACTTCAGTGTAGAGTAGTTAAATGACCAGTGGGGTGCCTGATCCCTAGCAGGGGCTCAATAATTTTGGTTCCTTTTCCCCAGTTGCAGACATTTGCGCTAGCCAAGAAATCACAGTTGCAAAGAACCAAATACTACAACAATGTCTGGCAATCCACAAACAGATACATACATTCCTTTTGAAGAAAAATACCATTTTCTCTGCCAATCCCAAAAACTTCATCCAGGGTAGTGATTTCTTACCTCTGGATATACATTAGAATCACTATCAGAATTTTAAAAAGAAAATAGGAAAAAGGAAAAATGCAGATTGATAGTGACTCCACCCCCAAAGATTCTGATTTAATTGACCGAAGATAGGACCTGGGCGTCAGTATTTTTTGAAAGCTAATAATGTGAGTCCAGAATTTAAAATATACTTTTCTAGAACAAAGGCATATATATTATTGTGGAAACAACAAAAACAAAGCGGTCAATTGTACAACTCTTAGTGGTGGATTAAAAAAATAAAAAATAAGTGTTCAAAGGATTGATTTGCCTTCCAGCTCTGCCACTTACAGTATGACCTTAGACATGTCACGTAAATTCTCCAAAATTGAAAATGGAAATAATATTATTTAGCTTAGAGGATAGTCATAAGGATCAAATAAAATAATGTAAATGAAAGTGCTTTTTAAACCATAAAACCCTGCACAATTTTAGCTCTTATCATTCTGAAAATAACAATGTCTTGGTTTAGCTGGTCGATTAGTATACAATCCTTCTGAGATTGTCAGATACCTGGGGGTGGGGTGGAGGGTTTGGGCATGGGAATACATAAGGACATAATGTTCACTGCAACCAGACTTTGCCCACTATCTCCAAATAGGAAAAGAGAAGGTTTTTCTCTTGATAAAAAATCCATCATGGCCGGGTGTGGTGGCTCACGCCTGTAATCCTAGCACTCTGGGAGGCCGAGGCAGGAGGATCGCTCAAGGTCAGGAGTTTGAAACCAGCCTGAACAAGAGCGAGACCCCATCTCTACTAAAAATAGAAAGAAATTAATTGGACAACTAAAAATATATAGAAAAAATTAGCTGGGCATGGTGGTGCATGCCTATAGTCCCAGCTTCTTGGGAGGCTGAAGCAGGAGGATCGCCTGAGCCCAGGAGTTTGAGGTTGCTGTGAGCTAGGCAGATGCCACAGCACTCTAACCCGGGCAACAGAGTGAGACTCTGTCTCAAAAAAAAAAAAAAGAAGAAGAAGAAGAAGAATCCATCAAACTGGGCTGGGCGAGGCGGTTCACACCTATAATCCTAGCACTTGGGAGGCGAAGGCTGAAAGATGGCTGAAGCTCAGGAGTTTGAGGTTGCAATGAGCTATTGTTACATTCGAGATTCGCAGGACCACAGGACAGACAGACAGAGTCACTGAGGCTGTAATTACCAAAAGGAGTTTTATTGTCTAGCTCGAGCTAGGGTCCAAGCCCCCAGAGTGCCAGCGCAGTGGCCTCTTCTTTGGGAAGGGACCCTCCTTTGTGTGTTTGAGACTCTTTTATAACTCAGTTGTTTACACACTGGTCATGCATCCGCCCCCACAGTGATTCTTACTTCATCCTGCCCCTGATGGTCTCTAACCTGTTCCGGGTCCTGGCTGAGAGACTCCAGTTTCCGAGTTCTTTGTCTTTCTCCTCTGCATTCCATAACGTACTCATAATGCCTTGCGGTTAGCAAACAAGCAGTAAATAGAAGATAGAAGGTGTCCATTGTCCTTATAGCCCAGTATCTTACACTATGATGATGCCACTGCACTCTAGCCTGGGCAACTGAATGAGACCTTGTCTCAAAAAAAAAAAAAAAAAAAAAGAATCCATCAAACCTCAAGGCAAATTTCTCACCATTCCAAAGAACAATTTATCTGGTAAGCAAATAGTTATTGGGACTTCTTAATTTTGCAATACAGTTTTTACTTCCCAAATTTGGCTTCCTCCTGCTCCTACAATACTCCCCTACTGACAGGTCTTTGACGTAGGTTAAAATAATGCATTATTCTAATCACTAAGCAGCTCCTGGGTATCAGGTTTAATTTAGCTGCCTGTGCAGTAGGATGCTGGGATATTTTCAAACCTTTAGCCTCTGTCACGTAAATCACTCTATCAGCCAAGAAAAGTATTGAGATGTGAGTTAGCCTTGTGTCCACAGATACCACTCATTACTTCTGTAATAAGGAAAAAAAATAACAAATGTTGCATTTAAACCCTACTTTGTGGCAGGTCCTAAATATCTAGAAAGATGAATTGGGAAAGTTTTCTAAATGCTGCTGTGATTCCGCCCTCCCCTCAGTGTTCAGATACACATTTCAGGTTGTAGCCACATGCCATTCCAAGATTTCTTTAGACAGTGGTTCTCAACTTTGGTTGCACCATTTGGGAGTTTGGGAGAAATCAGAACCTCAGGCCCATTGCAGACTTGCCAATTCAGAATCTGCATTTAACCTGCATTTCCCACAGGTCATTCCTGTGCACATTAAAGTTTGAAAAGCCCTGTCTGACAAAATCATCTCATCAAAGCCTCCCAAGCCAATATGGCAGTTAGCATACCCCATCTCACAAATGAGGCAACTGAAAGTCAGACAGGAGCAGTTACATGATTAGGTCAGGACCACATGGCTAGTTATGGACAAGGCAAGACTGGTCCCAGATCTGCTGGTTCTAAGAGCAGAGCGCTTTCCACCTTATGACAATGGCCCTGATGTAGGGTTGTTTGGGTTTTTTTAAACTGTCATTGAGGACCCAATGTCTAGAATTTATTTTGTGCATTTTCTGCACAAAGCAGCTTCTCGGGGGTTATTCTTAACTGATTAACTGCAAATAGAAGTAAAAGAGAAAAGTTTCGAGAGACACGCCATCCAGAAAATGAAGATGACAAAAAGTAAGATTTCTACTGATTAAGGACTCATACAAGAAAGCCAGAGAAAGGCTTCAATCTGTGGATTTCTGGTAACCCTGGAAACCTGCACCTCTGTAGCACAGGGATAAAAACCCTCAAAGGACTGGGATGAAGATTAGTAACATAATTAGAGAGAAGACAGATGGAACCCTTTGAGAAATAAATCAATACCCACACAGATGCAGAATACCAAAATAGGAGCCCTCCTCCACCAGGGGATGCCCTGCAGCAAAACACTGTGGCCATGTCCCAGGTGGGGCAAGCATCAGGGACATTGACTGATGACAACATTGTCCTGCCATCTTGTACCTTTGCCCTGTCTGATCCAAACTCCAGGCTAGGGGTCCTCAAACTTTCTAAACAAGGGGCCAGTTCACTGTCCCTCAGACTGTTAGAGGGCCGGACTATAGTTTAGAAAAAACTATGAACAAATTCCTATGCACGCTGCACATATCTTATTTTGAAGTAAAAAAACAAACAGGCAAAACCACCTGGATGTGACCCATGGGCTGTAGTTTGAGGACTCCTGCTCCAGGCACTAGCAGTCCAGGCTGTGCCAGTGGCTAAAGGAGCAACACTACACAAAAGAAAGGCACTGGAATGGATGTGGTAGACTAATTAGCTGTGTGACCTTAGATAATGCACATAATCTCTCTGAACCTCAGTTTCTACATCACAAAATAGGGGATAATAAACCTATCCTCTCTCCATCATGGACTTTTGTATATGTTGAGTTCTTTGATCACATCTGTCTTTTGGGGTTAAGGCCATTAACAAAATTGCATCCCAGAATCTAGCTTCCTACTCGAGACCAGGGGCCCCTTTGGGCAAACTCAGCATTATTTTATGAGGAGGCTGTGGAGGATCTCATTAAGTGCATCTTTTTTAGACCTTACACAAGGAAATCACCCACCTGGCCTTACCTAGGCCATCTTTCTAGTTGAGTAAACTGCCAAACTCTACTCAATACTACAAAATTGAATTTCTGAAAACCCAGCGGCAATCGTTAGAGGTGTTACTTTCCATGTCCAATTTCCTTCACGTATGGATTTTCATTTCTTCTCTTTATCACCTTCTCAGCCATGGAAATAAGGTGGCAAGGCTGAAAGAACGACGCTGCTCTGGAGTCTGACACACACGGCTCCTCACTATGCCATGTCGTCCCCGTGTAACCTTGGAACGCTTTTACCCTCTCGGGGCTTCACCTCCTCCTAGGCAGGTCTGGGGCAGCTTCCAGGTTGCCAGCTGCTGTGAGGCGTGTCTGACTCGGAGTAAGTAGACTTTCCAAGACCGGTGGCTACTCCCTGTTGCATCTTCCAAGCCCCGGATTTCCTCCTTCCTGGTAACAGATAAATCCCAGGGAGATAGCTTCTGGGGAGGCATCCCTTTCATCAGGCTAAAGTGTCACAGTTGTGTATGTGTGCCTTCTCCCTCCCGCCCCACTGCTCTGGAGACTGTGGTACCTTGAGGGTGAAGATTGTGACGTGCTCCTGTTTGCCACGTAAGTAGTTACCAAACAGGGCCCCAGAGTGTACTAAATGCTCAGTGTACGTTGTTAAAGAAAATCATGAACGAATGAATTCGAAATGGTGAGTCTTACAAAATAACTTACCACTACTCCTCTTTCTACTCCTTTCAAGTTAGTGCTCTCCGTTTGTGTGCTCAGTTGGGGCCGTCATCAAATGAAGGGAATGTGAGTGTGTGTGTGTGTGTGTGTGTGTGTAGCACCCCGAGGTCTTCAGAAGAGGAGTGTTATGTCAAACAAACTATGTTTTAAAAATTGTATTTTGTTCAAATAAAATCGGGAAGGAGAGATCCTGCCCCTCTGTGGCTAGTTATCGTTGATCGTCCTTTAACTCTGTCATGCCCTGAGGGCCGCAGGAGTGAGCAGATCCTGACTCTGCTGTGCTGGCGGATTTTTATTGTGTTCAGAGTGTACACAATTTATTAGCAGGAGTTACAACCACCCAGTGATTTAAATTATACATGAAATCATGATAAAAATTTTAAAAGGCAACCAACCTCCCTGCCTGTGTTCGATTTTGTAGAGTGTGAAATATAACAAGCTTTGGGGTTTGTTCTTGAACAGATTTTTTTTTTCTTTCCTTACCTGGTCTCCCCCACACTCTCTCCCAAAGTTTGGGATTGGATCCAGAGTTTCCTAGTGGATCTCAATCCAGAACTAGGTGAAAAGTCTTTTCTTACTATCAGCCAAGCCCTTGTTGTGAAGTGCTTTGGAAATAAAAGGTAGTTCTCTCCCCAAAAGCCCTTTCAGAAAGTATAATAAAGCACAGTGCTTCGTAAAGTGTGTTCTGTGGTCACCACCCTCAAAGTCCCTGGGATGGATGAGTTAAAATGCTGATTTCTGGGCTCTGCCCTAGATGAGTTGGATCAGAATTTCAGGGAGGAAGTTCAAGAATCAATATTTTTAATAAGCTCCCTCGGTAATTCTTCCACACACTAAATCATAATAATCACTAGCATATTGGTTATGAATATGGGTTCTAAAGTCAGATGGAACCAAGTGTGAATTCTTACTAGCTATGCGACCTTCAGCAAGTTACTTAACTTCCCTAGACCTCAACACTCACACATCTGAAAAACTACCCAGTAGTTTGTGGGAAAAATAAAACGAAATGAGATTATGTATGTAAAGCGGTGCTTCTCAAACTCCATGTGCATAGAAATCACCTAGGGATCTTGTTAAAGTGCAAATTCTGATTCAGTGGATGTGAGTTGGGACCTAAGATTCTGACTTTGTGTAGCAAGCTCTCTAGTAAAGCCATTGCTACTGGTCCTCCACCTACACTTCGAGTAATTAGCAGGCACACAGTAAGTTCTTAATAATTGGTAGCTCTTCCGCTAATCAGCTGGGTGAAAATGGAAAGAGACAGTGTGCAGTGATTTTTTTTCACCCTCATCATCCATTAAAATCACACGCGGTGTTTTGAAAAATGCAGATGCCAAGCCCGGTACGATGGTGCACAAGTGATCCCAGCTACTTGGGAGACTGAGGTGGGAGGATCACTTGAGCCCAGGAGTTGAAGCCCAGGAGCTGGAGGCTCACCTGGGCAGCATAGTGAGACACCATCTCTAAATGTAAATTAAAATGTTAAAAAATGCAGATGCCTAGACTCCTATCTCTGAAGATTCTGATTTGGCATCTTTATGATACAGCCCAGGAATCCATGTTTTTAAAGTGCTACAAGTGAAACAAGATGGAGAACCAATGGGTCTAAAGTAATAAATGTCTTGGGTAAAAATTATTTTGTAGCCACTGAGAGGGTGTCCTGTTAGAGCTGGTTTCCTTTGGCCCCAGGAACAGAGAGGCAGAATTGCTGAGACTGCAAAGCACAAAGGAGTTTATTGGCTAGCTCGAGCTAGGGTCCAGGTCCCAGAGCATCAACACAGCGGCCTCCCTAGGAACCAGGACCCCGGCTTTTATACTTTTCTGCAAGTTATACACGCTGGGTACGCCTCCTCTCCCTGCCCCCTTAGTCCACTGGTTCCTTTAAAAGTGCCTGATCATGTCGGCTCCTGATTGGCTCCTTCAAAAGTGGCATGCGTTATTTCGGGGAAGGGTGTAGTAGGCAAAGTTTCAGGGAAACAGAAACTTAGGCCTACTCCAGGAAGTGCAGCCTGTCATGGAGTCACTCCTGCTCTCATTCCTGTTTTACAGTCCAAATGTCCCCACAGTACAAAACTCGTGTTTACCATGATGCTAATCTAAAGTGCCTGAGTGCTTTGGCCATTGAAAGGGGCGGCCTTGCTGAAATAACAGGAAAATATTTAACAGCTAAAGATCAATCCTATGAGCTCTCTCTCCCTGCTCTATCTGCTGGCAGGCACCCTGCCGGTTCCGCTTTCACAACCTCCAAAAGGAGCCCTACAGACAGAAAGGAGATGTAAATCTATCTGTTTGCATTTGCCAGAAACTGCTTTTAGAATTCCTTGTATAGCCTCAAGGTGTTCCTGAGAAGCTTCTGGACAGACAGCAGGGGAGCAAACTCCATGCCTTAGTTTCCCCGCCCCAAACCATATCTCAGGGGCAAAATCAAATCCCCTGCAATAAGCCCAACTACATTTCAGAGATAACCAAGTCTCCAGGAGCAGAGAAAATAAGAAAAAAGGACAACATGACATCTTGCAGCTGCCTCCTGCTAATTACTCCACAGCCATGCTTCTTTTATCATCTTGCTGCCAAGAAGAAAGAAAAGGATGCAGCCGTTTCTCACAGCAACTTTCTCTTTGCCCCCATAAAATCAGCAAGCCACTTGGCCTCAGGGATGGCACCCCCTTCTCATTCTTTACTAACTCTCTCACTCTCTCTCTCCTTCTAAAAGGATAAAATAAACTTTTTAACTTTTTTGTATCCTAATCTCTGCATCAGAAACTTTTCTCCACCTGTGCCGTGAGCACCTGCCAGGCTTTCCACCCTAACAGTCATCAAAAAAGGAGAAAGAAAATTTTGGCCTTAGACCCTAGACTGTTCTGGAGCCTCTAGCAAGTCTAGGGCCAGTCCCCATTGCCTGCTAAGGAAGAAGAGGTTATATGCGGCAAATATCATGGGGGATCCAATTCCATCACTTACTAGCTGTGGGATCTTAGGCATAGTACTTTAACTTCCTGTTCCTCAGATGTCTCATCTATAACATGGGGATAGTATCTTTCCCTGAGGACTCTACTGATGACATAAATGATTTAAAAATATAAAGAAATAAAAGTGTCGTTCATGGACCATCAGTATCGGTATCACCTAAGAGCTTGAAATGCATATTCTCAGATCTACTGAATAAAAATCTGCATTTTAGCAAGATACCCTCCCCACAGTGATTCCTATGCAAAGTTCGCAAAACACTGCGTTATGGTATTAAACAAAATATATGAGGAAGGCTTATAAGATGAAATTGTCCTTGTTCTTTAGGGTTTCACAGTCTCATTGGAAAGGAGTAAGCCTTATACATGAACAATTAGAGATGGGTACAAAGCCAGCAAAATCAAGTGCTAAATACTTTTTCTAGAAAATAGAACTATTTAAAAACAGTAGCAACAGCAACAACAGTATTTCACACTCTTTCTAGCTCTGGTTATAATAATCAGTGCTCTCCAAATGTTTTCATGATCAAGAAACAAAGAATGATAATTGTACATCAAAGTGGAATTAAGGGATGGGGGTTGTTCAAGACCAAAGTCAACTATCTCGGGTACAGCTCCTCAAACTTTCTGGCAAATCACCTGGGCATCTTGTGAAAATGCACATTCTGGGATAAAGTCTGAGCTTCTGCGTTTCTAACAAGTTCCCAGAAGATGCCCAGGCTGCTAGTCCACAAATAGTACTTTGAGGAGTAAGGGTGGGGGACTCAGGCCACCCAGGCCCTGTACCAGCAGGCCTAAGGGCCGGGGAGGAATATATGTCTCAGTATAACTTAAGCCTTCTATGGCACAACGGATGGAAAGAGCTATCCCAATGCATCCCATTTATATGGGACCAGAATGCATCATTTCTGCACCTGATGACATTTTTAGTGTCTGGTTCACATGGGGGTGAGGGTGGATGGAAACACACTTGCCTTACCTGTGCATATGTACAGCACCACTTAGTGGTGATGTATGTCAGCCAATACTGCTGAGAGGACCAGGGAAATAGCTGTTGGGACATATATTCTGCAAGCTGAGAAACCTGTCTATA
>VSMD01112205.1:0-39048 GCA_008750895.1 Mirza zaza
ATTTATAGCATTTTGTTACGGCTGCCCTGGCAAACTAAAATGCCCAGGTATTCATCTACAAAACAATGGATAAACAAACCAATTTTTAACAAAAAAAACTACTCAGCAAGAAAAAATAAACTGATACATGAAACAATCTCAAAAATAAAAAAAAGTGAATCTCAAAAATATTATCCTGAATGAAAGGAACCTTGCACAAAATACTACATACTGTATGCTTCCACTTATATGCAATGCTACAATAGACAAAACTAATATAAAAAAACCATCTGCCCACATAAAACCATAAAACCATCTACCCCAGAAGGTCAATATTACCCAAGGTATTTGCCCCAGGAGAGCATTGTTGCCCACTGTGTCTCCCCCACGAGGTCATTATTACAGAGCAGTCTGCTCTAGGAGGTCATTCTTGCCCAAGACATTTTCCCAAGGAGAGCATTGTTGCTCACTGTGTCTGCCCCAGGAGGTCACTGTTACCCAACCATCTGCCCCAGGAGGTCATTCTTGCCCAATGTAATTGCCCCAGGAGATCACTGTTGCCAATAGTGTCTGCCCCAGGAGGTCATTATTGCCCAGCTATTTGCCCCATGAGGTCATTATTGACCACTATTTCTGCCACACAAAATCAGTATTGCCCATTGTATCATCCCAGGGGTCAATATTGCCCAACCATCTGCCCCACGAGGTCAGTATTGCCCACTGTGTCTGCCCCAGGAGTGTCTGCCCCAGGAGGTCATTTGCTGCCCACTGTGTCTGCCCCAGGAGGTCATTATTGCAGAATAATCTGCCCCAGGAGGTCATTATTGCAGAATAATCTGCCCCAGGAGGTCATTACTGCCCAGTGTATCTGCCCCAGAATATCATTATTGCCCGTGGTATCTGCCCCAGGAGTTCATTATTGCCCAGTGTATGTGCCCCAGCAGATCATTATTGCCCAACCATCTACCCAGGAGTTCATTATTGCCCATTATATCTATCCCAGGAGGTTATTATTTTCCTTCTCTCTGCCCCAGGAGTTCATTGTTGCTCATTGGATCTGCCTCAGGAGGTCACTATTGGCCAATGTATTTGCTACATGAGATCACTGTTGTCCCAGGAGTTCATCGTTGCCCAACCATATGCCCCTTGAGGTCATTATTACCCATCTATCTGCCCCAGGAGGTCATTATTGCCCAACCATCTGCCCCACGAGATCATTATTGACCACTGCCACTAGGAGTCAGTATTGCCTATTTTATCATCCCAGGTCACTCTTGCCCAATCATCTGCCCCAGGAGGTCATTATTGCCCTGTGTATTTGCCCCAGAGAGTCATTATTACCCATCTCTCTACCCCAGTGGTTGATTGCTCAACCATCTGCCCCAGGAGATCATTTTTGCCCACTATCCGCCCAGGAGGTATTATTGTCCAACCATATGCCCCAAGGGGTCATTATTACCCTTCTCTCTGCCTCAGGAGGTCATTATTGCTCATTATATCTGCCCCAGATAGGTCTATCCCAGAAGGTCATTATTGCCCAAGCATCTGCCCCAGGATGTCATTATTACCCAATATGTCTGCCCCAGGAGATCATTATTGCCCATTGTATCTGCCCCAGGAGGTCATTATTGCCCAATGTATTTGCCACATGAGATCACTGTTGTCCATTGTATCTGTCCCAGGAGTTCATTGTTGCCCAACCATATGCCCCTTGAGGTCATTATTACCCATCTATCTGCCCCAGGAGGTCATTATTCCTCATTGTATCTGCCCCAGGAGGTCATTATTGCCCAACCATCTGCCCCATGAGATCATTATTGACCACTGTATCTGCCACACGAGGTCAGTATTGCCCATTGTATCATCCCAGGGGTCAATACTGCCCAGCCATCTGCCCCATGAGGTCATTATTGCCCAAGGTATTTGCCCCAGGAGATCATTGTTGCCCACTGTGTCTGTCCCGGGAAGCCATTATTACAAAACAATCTGCTCTAGGAGGTCATTACTGTCCCGTGTGTCTGCCCAAAGAGATCATTATTGCACATGGTATCTGCCCCAGAGGTCATTATAGCCCACCCTTTGCCCCAGGAGGTCATTACTGCCCAGTATATCTACCCCAGGTGTTCAATATTGCCCATGATATTTGCCCGAGGAGGTCATTGCCCAGCCATCTGCCCCAGGAGGGCAATAGTGACCAAGGTATTTGCCCAGGAGATCATTGTTGCCCACTGTGTCTGCCCCAGGAGGTCATTATCGCCCAATATGTCTGCTCCTTGAGGTCATTATTGCTCATTGTATCTGCCCCAGGAGGTCATTACTCCAACCATGTGCCCCATGAGGTCCTTATTGCCCACTGTATTTGCCCCATTATGTCATTATTGCCCAACCATCTGTTTGAGGTCATTGTTGCCCAATGTATCTACACATGTGTCTTCCCTAGGAGGTCATTTTCACCCCCTTTGTTGGCCTCAGGAGGTCATTATTGTCCACCTATCAGCCCCAAAGGTTATTACATCCCATTATGTCTGCCCCAGAAGGTCATTATTCCCCAGGCATCTCTCCTAGGAGATAAGTATCCCATTTTTTCAGCCCCAGACTACTGCCCATTGTATCAGCCTCGGGAGGTCAGTATTGCCCACCTATTGCTTCCTGGAGGTCATTTTTGGCCATGTGTTGGCTCCAGTAGCTCATTTTATTCCATCCAGATGCCCCAAGAGGTCATTATAGCCTTATCTTTCTGCCCTAGGAACTCATTATACAACTACGTGCCCCAGAAGGTCATTATTACTTAGTGTATCTGCCCCAGGAGGTCATTGTTGCCAACGTATTTGCCCCAGGTGGTCAGCGTTGTCCATGGCTTCTGCCCTAGGAAGTCAGTTTAGGGAGATTACGTAGGGGCCCCGACACAACCTGTTCCTCTCACAAGCTTTCAAGGAGATGTATGGTTCCAGGAAAATGACTAAGTCACCTCCTCAATGAACAGTCAATTCTGCTCAGGTATGTTAAAAAAGAAGAAAGTTCAGAAGCATTTGGCTGAACTCCTGTACTAACATACAAGTACGATTTTCAGTCATGGAGTAAAAATTAAAAGGCAGTCGAATAACCTTCCAGCTAATCCTTAAGTTTCTTGGGGTATTCTGAAAGTCTGTTCTTTTTCTTCAGATTATTCCTAAAGAGATCAAAGTTATGCGTAGCCTAGAGAAGGGAGACGCCCTGGATTTTAACCTAAGAAGAGGCCTTCCCTACTTCCTCAGCCGAGAGAGAGGATTTTCAGTCTCTCCCAAAGGGCCCCTTGAACTTTGGAACTCCTGGATTCCGCCTGTGAGCTGGAGGGGCCGGCGGTGCCCTGTGTGATGTCAGCGGGCTTTGTGAGGCACACGACGCTGCATTATGAGCACTACGGCGTGGCAAGGCCACCCGGCACGGTCAGGTGTTGCCTGGCATCCAGGCACCTCAAATTCTGCCATCCAGAAAAATATTACATCTTTCGGATCCTTTGTCATATCCTGCCTGACTTCAGCTATGTCTATGCCTGGGAAGTACATCAGTCACAAAGCAGCCAGCGCAGGTATCTCCTGGGAGGTGGGCACGGGGATAGGAGCCCTTCCCCTCCGACCAGGGGAAGCAGCACGTCCAATAACTGATTCCTGCTGGGATATTAGCTCTGTGGATGAGGATTAAGAAGACTTACTTGATTTTTTTTTAAAGGGGGGAGCAGCACCAGGCTGGTTATGCCATCCTAAAGGTGGATTGGACATGGCAATAGCTTTGGAAAAACAGGGCCAATTTTCATTATATATTTCTTTATGCTCTTAAAATGTATACCAAGTGAATGTATTACTTATTAAAAAAGAAATCAGTAGTGGTCAGGTGCGGTGGCTCATGCCCGTAATCCTAGCACTCTGGGAGGCCGAAGCGGGCAGATCGTTTGAGCTCAGGAGTTCGAGACCAGCCTCAGCAAGAGCGAGACCCCCGTCTCTACTAAAAAAATAGAAAGAAATTAGCTGGACAACTGAAAAATACATATCTATATAAAAAAAATTAGCCGGGCACGGTGGCACATGCCTGTAGTCCCAGCTCCTTGGGAGGCTGAGGCAGGAGGATTGCTTGAACCCAGGAGTTTGAGGTTGCTGTGAGCTAAGCTGATGTCACGGCACTCTAGCCCGGGCAACAGAGTGAGACTTTGTCTCAAAAAAAAAAAAAAAAATCAATTAAAAAAAGAAACCATAGTATCAGAAAGTCATAGATCTGGTATGAAGATCAGTACTAAGATTGTCCTAGGAACTGGAGTTTTAAAATGCTGATTGTTTACAGAATAATCAGCTGTGACAGAATCGAAAGCATGATCATGTTTTCCCAACTCTAAAGACTCACATTTTAAAGCAAACTGTGGAGAGAGCTGACTCCTCTGATGTGTGGCCTTTCCACAAGCCCTGTGTCACCCAAAGCCCTGAGCTGCTCGTTTCCACTTCAGAGTCCTCCCACTGCACGCTGTGGGTCATGACGTCTTCTGCCTTTCCAAAGTGTCACCACACGTCCAATAACTTCCTCTCTCCCAAGCACATGTTAACATCGTTGGCTTTATTTATATTCATTGTTGAGTCAGGATGGAGAGGAGACAGACACATGTGTTCAGTCTCTAGCATCTTTAAAGGAAGGCTCTCAAGAGCGTCTTCCTTTTTTGATGAATTATGAACAGCTTAAAACCTAAGGGAAACACAGAGAAAAGTATCGTAAATGCTGTGTCGCACCCATCAGCTCTGTCAAACCATATGGTTTTGGCTTGTTTTCTTCAGAGCTTTTTGAAAAATAAGCAGTAAGAACACCAGGGTAGGAGCCCCTTGCTCTCCCCGGCACCTGCCCCAGCGGCAGTCGCTGTTGCAAATCTGCGTACATCACTCCCAGGCGTGGGTTTTCCATGTATTTGCTACACGTGAGAACGTCCATAAACCATCCATAAACCATGGTACTGCTTCTCATGTTTTCCAAACTTACATCATACCCTACTTGGGTTTTGCACATTATGTATTTTAGATTTTACAACATTACATATGTATCTCTAGTTGATCCATTTTCATTACTGAATGAAGAGCTTCATTTTATCAATTCTATTGAGGAAAACGTTAAACTGTGTCTAGTTTTTCACTATTACAAACGTTACTTCAATAAACATTCTTGTACACGTCTCATGATGCATCTCTTTAGGTGAGGGACATGTCTAATTTAATGAGTCTCTTTAGGATAGATTCCTAGGAATGGAACTACTTTATCATACTTCATAATTAGGTATCTTCAACTTAACTAGGTACTGCCAAATTGATTATACCAATGCACAGTGGACCACAGTTTCCATGGCCCACTTTCTCTCCAGCATGTGGTATTGTGTGTTTTTACATTTTTAACAACCTGACTGGTGTCAAATAAGAGTTTTAGAGACCTGTGCTCTCTCTCCAAGATGGATTGGGCATGGACTAGGGGTGAGTAAGCCTTCATCACCGTATTTCCTGTATGTACAGGTGTATGTGTCAGTGGCTTTAAATGATGCTGTGTGCTTTATAAACATGTTATACACTTTGGTGTTAAGTAATCTTATGAATATCAATTTTAAGAGGTTTGTGCTAGGCTGGGTGTGGTGGCTTACACCTGTAATCTTAGCACTTTGGGAGGTTGAGGTGGGAAGATCGCTTGAGGCCAAAAGCCTGAGGTTGCAGTGAGCTATAATGGCGTCACTACACTCTAGCCTGGGTGACAGAGCGAGACCCTGTCTCAAAAGAAAAAAATAAATAAATAAAGCATGCTAATGTAAATAAAAAAAGGTACACCTTATGTAAGGACTGATATCTGTCTTTAAAACACTGAAAATTGAATTCAAGCCAAGTAGATGACCATCTATAAACCATTGGACTATCTAATACTGCTTCTCTTAAATCATTCTGATTTAGGAAATTGAAAAATGGACCATGGATGACACTAAGTTTACAATGAGAAAGGCTATAATTCCATGTTTACTCTGTGTGTCCTTTACATTTGGGATCTGGGCAGCTCTGTTTTCAATGTATATGTACCATTACCATGTGAGTGACCATCAGAACAGAAGCCAGGAGCCTATATCAGCTTGGTCCCTTGGACAAAATGTGCAGCAACAAATTATCCATGACTCAGAGCAAATATCAAAACAACATGTAAAAGTCAAACATGAGCCCGAAGAACTGCAACCGTTGGCTATGTCAAGTAAGTATTTTGATTTTCTCTGTTAGCCATTTTAAAAGAAAAGTACACCACAAATTTAAAATTTGGAAGAGGAAGAGAATGTCCTCTTTAGAGCAATTTAATTTTTAAATTATGAATATTTTTTTATTTTTATTTTTATTTTTTTTTGAGACAGAGTCTCACTTTGTTGCCTAGGCTAGAGTGAGTGCCATGGCGTCAGCCTAGCTCACAGCAACCTCAAACTCCTGGGCTCAAGCAATCCTGCTGCCTCAGCCTCCCAAGTAGCTGGGACTACAGGCATGTGCCACCATGCCCGGCTAATTTTTTCTATATATATTAGTTGGCCAATTAATTTCTTTCTATTTATAGTAGAGATGGGGTCTCGCTCTTGCTCAGGCTGGTCTCGAACTCCTGAACTCAAACGATCTGCCCACCTCGGCCTCCCAGAGAGCTAGGATTACAGGCGTGAGCCACTGCGCCCGGCCTAAATTATGAATATTTTATATATGCATAAATTTATACACAGAAAGTAAAGCAGGCATGCATATACTTACCACTTACATTTAACATTTTTATATAATTTGCTATATTTGCTTCAGATAGCTTTCTGTTTTGCAAATAAATCAATTTTACTAGGTACAGTAAACCCTTTACCCCCTCCTTCCCCCCTACAACCTCAGAGCTTGTAGCTAACCTAAAGGGATGGGTTTCTTTCTCATGCATGCCTTTTCCATTTCCTCTGTATCTTATCCCTAAGCAAAATATAATATTATGTATTTTTAATACATTTGTAGATATTCTGATGTACGTATCTTTTGGGAACTTGTTTTTTTCACTCATAGTTTTATTTGTAAGAGTTTTGTGTCATGTTCATGCACATGAAGACCTACCAAAATAAGACAGAATTTTATATTTATTTTTCCTCAAGAAGACACCCTAGGGCTTATTTTCAGGGGATGTGTGATTTTTTTAAAGTATGGTACAACAATTTACATTTATTCAAATATAGTGAAGTCATCTTCTTCTGGAACATCATAACTCTCCAAACCCCGAATTCCATCCTGAATTTCTTGCGACTCAATTTCCTTTAGAACCATCGGCCCCAATCTCTCATGCCGAGCACTAGAGCTCTCACGGGGCAGATGGGAAGGGCTGCTCGTCTTCTTTCCCGCTCCTCGAGGAAATGCACGGGTTGTGCAGATGCGCTGTGTAGCCACACCCATCACTAGGGCTTATTTTCGGGGTAGGGCTTATATTGCTCAAATGCTTAGAAATCCTGCTAGGGCTTATTTTATGGGTAGGTCATATTTTCGGGGAAACATGGTAGTTTACCAAAATCAACCCAAACAAAGACGTAGAAATTAAAGCCTTAAGGAACAGGCCTCCATTCTGTGGATCTCCGCTCTGTGTGGCTCTCCTACTAGATGACCAGGTGTTGGCCCAAAACCCCACCCCACAACTGGAGCCTGTGGCCCACAAGAGCCCCTCTGCAGCTCCCCTACCCTTTTCTCTTAGGTCACACCCTAATTCTCGCTCTTGGAGTCCTACCGCTCACAGGGATGAGCCCCCAGGGGAGCAGTGTTGCTTTTTGGAATGGGAGGGGACCCCACTTCTCTGCCACATGAAACAAGTCTTGCGATGGCATGAGATTGTTCCAGGCACCAGAGGGCACGTATGGGTTTGGAACTGAGCTAGTAGCAGTCCCTTGCCTGTCCTCTTGCCTGGGGCAGAGCTCTGCAAAACTGCAGCTGTGGTCAGTGGCTAGCCATAGAGTCCAAGCATCAGGATGCTGGCCTTCTTACAATCTCTGTCTTAGACACATGTTTAATAGCCATGGGTATCATTTATTTATAAAGCTTTTAGAAAAATACTTACAAACAGAAGCAAAAAAGTGAAAATCAGCCATCATCTTTAGCACTTAAATGTATACATATATATGTATGTGCATATATTATATATATATATATTTTTATATGAGAAATTCCTTCCTTCATTCTTACCCCAAACAGGTGAATGCTTAACAATTTGATGTGTACCACATTTTTTCTGTGACTTTACATGCAATTTGCTTTAATGATACATAATAGTATAATAATCTCTTTAGCTAAATACATGTAGAGCTGCCTCAGTCTTTAGTAGTTGTGGAGTATGAATACATCAGATGTTATTTAGCCATTTAGCTACTGATGGACATTAGGTCGTTTCCTATTTTCTTACAATTGCAAGCTGATGCAGGGAACTTCCTTTATGGTACATACACATAAGGAGAAACACACATTTAATGTCATATTCATGCGGAACAGATTCCTAGAAATTGGAGTGCTAAACCATGGGGCACAGGCATTTTTTTAAGTTTTAGCAGAAACTGCTAAATTACTCTCCACCAGTGTAACCAGTTTACTCTTCCACTAATGGTGAAGGAGAGAATGGATTTCCCCGTTACCCTGGCTGACTCCAGATGCTATCATATGTTTAATTTGTATTCTATGCTTATTAGTAAGGGGGTGCAGGGACCTTGCCATGTGCACTCTGACCCCTGGGTGCCTGTGCCCCTTCCCCCCCTCCCCCCGCTACCTCTCAGGATGCTTTCTGCTCAGGAGATCTCTGCTCTCAACTCTCTGTTTTACTTTTTGTCACCACATCCTCTGATGACTGTACACTGTGTTTAGGAATTCTCACTTGTCCTCTATTTCATATTTATAAGTCTTCTCACCCCACTTAATATTAGTTCCCTAAAAGGGAGAGATTCTGCACAAGAAGTTGCCTCCCAGGTCCAGATGAGAGAGATTTGAAGCCCTGAGCATCCCAGGCATAGAAACTGAGCAGAGGGCAAGACGACATAAGCCAGAGCGCCTAAGTGGAGGCGGCACGTTGTGGATTTGTAATCTCAGTAATCCCCCACAGAGAAACTCAGAAACAAAACCTTTTTGGTTTTGTGTATATTGTGATTTTTTTTTTAACTCCATCTTTGCCCTGGGAACAGCTTCTTTCATTCTGACAACTTGACAACATTTTTTTTTTATCTTTTTGAAGATATATTCTGGCCTTTAAATTCTAAACTCTTTTCTTTGGAGGATTGATTTTCCAATTGCTTTTTAAAATATGAGCATAGCAAAGTTATATCTTAGAATATTAGTCTTTGTTCTTTATATTTTATATTGCTGTGAAAATTTCACTCCAGATTAGTGTGTGTAGAATTTTATATAAATGGAATCATAAAATATGTACTCTTTTTTGTCTGGCTTTCTTCAATCAGCATATTTATTTTGAGATTCATGTTGCTGCATTTGGCAGTAGTTCGTTCTGTTTTATTGTTGAGTGGTATGTTCCACTGAATGAATATACCACAATTTATCAATTCACCTATTGATGAACATTTGGGTTGTTTCTGGCTTTTGGCTATCATAAACAGTGCTGCTATGAATACTGGAATATAAGTCTTTGTTGTTTCTCTTAGGTAAATGCCTAAGTATGGGATGCCTGGGTCATATGGTGTATGCTCAACTAAAGAAAATGCAAACTGTCCACCTAAGTACTGTGCCACTTTATACGAGTTTATGAGAATTCTGTTTTCTCTATCTCTGCAAACTCTTGACATTGTCCAGTCTTTAAATTTTAGCTATTATAATGGGTGAGTAATAGTATTTAATATCATTGTGGTCTTAACTTGTATTCCCTTGATAATTAATGATTTTTGTGCACCTTTTCATGTGCTTAATGGACACCCACATATCTTCTTTTGTAAATTATCTCGAGGCTTCTGTCCATTTTTAAATCGGGATGTTTGACTTTTAGGACTCCTTTATACATTCTGGATTCAAGTCCCTTGATATGTGAGTTGCAAATATTTTGCACAAGTCTGTGGCTTGTCTTTGTATTCTCTTTTGAATGGTTTTATTCAAAACACAATTTTACATTTTGATGATGTTCAATTCATCACATTTTCTTGTATGGTTCATAATTTTTATGTTTTATCTAAGAAACCTTAGTTTACTCCAAGTTCACAAAGCTTTCATTGTGTTTAATTTTAAAGTATACAGAGGCTGGGTGCAATAGTTCACACCTGCAATCCCACCACTTTGGGAAACTGAGGCAGGAGGATTGCTTGAGGCCAGGAATTCAAGACCAGCCTGGACAACATAGCAAGACCGCCATCTCTACAAAAAATAAAAAATTAGTCAGGTGTGGTGATGTGTATCTGTAGTCCCAGCTACTTGGGAGGCTGAGGCAGGGAGATTGCTTGAGCCCAGGAGTTCAAGGTTGCAGTGAGCTATGGTTGGTCCACTATATTCCAGCCTGGGCAAAAATTATTTTTAATTAAAAAATAAAATAAATTTTTTAAAAATTAAGTATATGAATAACCAGTTGATCAAGCACCATTTTTTGAAAAACTGCCTTATCCCCACTTTGGCAGCTTTGTTAAGAATCAATTGATCGGCCGGGCGCGGTGGCTCACGCCTGTAATCCTAGCTCTCTGGGAGGCCGAGGTGGGCGGATCATTTAGAGCTCAGGAGTTGGAGACCAGCCTGAGCAAGAGTGAGACCTCATCTCTACTATAAATAGAAAGAAATTAATTAGCCAACTAATATATATATAGAAAAAATTAGCCGGGCATGGTGGCACATGCCTGTAGTCCCAGCTACTTGGGAGGCTGAGGCAGCAGGATTGCTTGAGCCGAGGAGTTTGAGGTTGCTGTGAGCTAGGCTGATGCCATGGCACTCACTCTAGCCTGGGCAATAAAGTGAGACTCTGTCTCAAAAAAAAAAAGAAAGAAAAAAAAAAAAAAAAAAGAATCAATTGATCACTTTTGTGCAGATTTATTTCCGAACTCTGTTCTGGTTATTCTAAAAATTATTTGGGTTATTCTGAATCTTTTGCTTATCCATATAAATTTTAGAAACAGCTTGTCAATTTCTACCCCAAAAAACCTGCTGGCATTTTAAATGGAATTGCATTGGGGAGAATTGACATCTTCAGAATATTGCTTTAACTGCATCTCACATATTTTGTTATGTTACATTTTTATTCAGTTGTATGTATTTTTGTATTTCCATTAAGCCTTTCTCTTTGGATTATTTGGATTATTACTTTCTGTTACTGATATCCAGTTTGATTCCATTATGGTCAGGAAATACACTCTCTGATTTGATTCTTTTACATTTCTGGGGGTTTGTTTTATGATCCAGGATATAGTCTGTCTTGGTGAGTGTTCCATAGATGCTGAAAATATATATTCTGCTATTGTCAGGTACAGTGTTCCCTGTATATGTCAATTAGATCCTGTTGATTATATTATTTAATTCTATATCCTTGCTGATTTTTTGGCTAGTAGTTCAATTAATTGCTAAGAGTAGTAGATTGTTGAAGATCCCAGCTATAGTTGTAAATTTTTTCTGTTTCTCCTTTTAACTCTATCAGGTTTTACTTAATGGTTTTTCAGCCTCTGTTGTTTGGTGCACAGTTGACCCTTGAACAACATGGGTGAATAAGGGCATCACCCCCCCCCCCCAAACCCCTGCACAGTCAAAAATCCACGTATAACTTTCTTTTTTCTTTTTATTCTTTTTTTTTTTTTTTTTTGAGATAGAGTCTCGCTCTGTTGCCCGGGCTAGAGTGCTGTAGTGTCAGCCTAGCTCACAGCAACCTCAAACTCCTGGGCTCAAGTGATCCTCCTGCCTCAGCCTCTGGAGTAGCTGGGACTACAGGCATGCACCACCATGCCCAGCTAATTTTTTCTATATATTTTTAGTTGGCCAATTAATTTCTTTCTATTTTTATAGTAGAGACAGGGTCTCGCTCTTGCTCAGGCTGGTTTCGAACTCCTGACCTTGAGCAATCCTCCCACCTTGGCCTCCCAGAGTGCTAGGATTACAGGCGTGAGCCACCGCACTCAGCCATATCCTGGACATTTTAGATGTTGTGAGACTTTGCATCCTATTTAAGCTTCTTTTTGGTAGGCAGTCTCCCTGCATGCCTGAGATGGGGCAAAGGGATCAGGTGAAGGTATATGTTCAGCTTCCTGCTGGGCCCGTGCACACCACCCAGTACATTGCCTCATTGCAGATTGATGGAGTGGACGTCGCCCTTTGGCTGCCCCAATACCATCCCTGTGAAATGGGGCAGTGACTTGCATGACATTGTTGTCTCTGAGTTCATCTCCCTGCTAGACCCTGCTGACACCAAGGGGAAGAAGCGGGAAGCAGAATGTCAACTAGCATGCCTCCCATCCCCTTGTTCTGCCTCATTGACACCAAATAGGAGAGGTCTAGTTCCCCAATGGGCCTCGCTGGCACCAGGGAAGGAGAGAAGTGCAATATCAACTACCTTGACTTATATCACCTATTTCTCTCTTGTTGCTGCCAGGTGGGGTGGGGGGTGGAAGTTCAGCTCCCCACTGAGCCCTGCACACACCAAGGGCTTGGAGAACATGGAGCGCCACTAGACTGACCTTGCAGAACCTCGCTAATTCTAATTGCTGCCAGGTGGGGTTGGAGGCATACCACGCCACTGACACTAACTTAAGGAGAATTGGAATGTCACCTGCTTCCACCAGGTAGGGCTGTGGAAGACCAGTTTCTGCTGAGCCTGCCGACACCACCCGGACAGGTAATGAGAACGTGCCTGCGTCTGCTCAATGAATGATCGGGTTCTGCTCAGCCCCCGTGGCATTTGACCGGACCAGGGTAGGAATTGCCAAAGGTTTCTGTGGTCAGGCTACCCTTTCTCCAGCTCTTTAGCTAGGCAAAATGGGCTTATCTTGGAGCTTTTTTTGTCTGTGCCTATTGGGATGTCCAGTTGGAGGCTTCCATGCCCCCAATCTGGGAGTAATGGGAGGCAATAAGAAAATCTGCAGGCCGGGCGTGGTGGCTCACGCCTATAATCCTAGCACTTAGGGAGGCTGAGGCGGGCGGATGCTTGAGCTCAGGAGTTCGAGACCAGTCTGAGCAAGAGCGAGACCCCATCTCTAGTAAAAAAAAGAAAATACGAAAAATTAGCTAGTCACCTAAAAATGAAACAAAAAATCAGCCAGGCATGGTGGCACATGCCTATAGTCCCAGCTACTCGGGAGGCTGAGGCAGAAGGATCGCTTGAGCCCAGGAGTGTGAGGTTGCTGTGATCTAGGCTGATACCACGGCACTCTAGCCAGGGCAGCAAAGCGAGATTCTGTCTCAAAAAAAAAAAAAAAAAAAAAAAAAAGAAAATCTGCAGAGCTCACTATGTCCCTTATCAAGTCCCAAGGCCCTTAGGCCACCAGCATCTTTCAGAGCCATCCTATGTTTATCTGTTAACATCCAGGACTTCTCAGTTGTAAGGAAGAGGATCTGGAAGGAATGGGCTGCTCCCTCTTGGCCAGAACCCCCTTCACATATAGCCTTTTATATTAATTTTGGGAAGCACTGCTTGGGCATTTAGTTGCAGCTTTTTAATGTCACTGAATACAAGCTCATTGCTTTTAAGTCTCTATTTTGACTCATATCTTTTAGTCTAAAGTGACTTTATGCTCTGTCCAGTGAATTATATACTTTTTTTTTTTTTTAGTCAGAGTCTCACTTTGTTGCCCGGGGCTAGAGTGAATGCCGTGGCATCAGCCTAGCTCACAGCAACCTCAAACTCCTGGGCTCAAGCGATCCTCCTGCCTCAGCCTCCTGAGCAGCTGGGACTACAGGCACGTGCCACCATGCCCAGCTAATTTTTTCTATATATTTTTAGCTGTTCAATTAATTTCTTTATATTTTTAGCAGAGACGGGGGTCTCGCTCTTGCTCAGGCTGGTTTCGAACTCCTGACCTTGAGCGATCTGCCTACCTCGGCCTCCCAGAGTGCTAGGATTACAGGTGGGAGCCACCACGTCTGGCCTATATACTTTTTTAAAAAGATATTTTGACTCTTGAATTCTTTGACTGTTCTTTTGCTTTTAACCATTTTAGCTAGTTTTGTTTATATTTTATGACTACATTTTGGTTTTTTAGTCTCACCTAAAAGATTTTATCTTTTATTAATGAATTTACCCCAACTTCATTTATTGTTATGACTGATTTGGGTTGTCCTCTGTCAACTTGTTTTATTCTCGCTAATGGAATTTTAGGAGAGGGATTTCGGCTCTCGTTCTTGCCCCTTCCCTAAATCATTCTGTTACTACAATTTCACACTACGGTTGTGAATTTCACCTAACGGTTGTTTCACACTGTGGCTGAACAGTTTCCTTCCATGGAAGACTTAGTGACTGAAGAGTAGCCAGTTGTTCATACTTTGTTAAAGAATCTGCTTTGATTTGTGTAAATACTCTGCTCCCACCTTTAATCTTGTCATCTGGGGGTAGTTTAGATTCCAAGAACATAACCTGTCTGATTATGAAAGGTGTGAATTCAGGTTAGAGCCGTTTCTGTTGTTCTGCATCAATGTGACAGCAGTAAGCCTCTACTTACGTGACTCTAATAACCTTTTCTTTCAGATAAGGATTTTAACTATTCGGACCCAGAATTTCTTGGTGGATTTTCAAAGTATGGATTTAATACGATTATCAGTAGAAGTGTGGGCTTTGAGAGAGCTGTACCAGATACCAGGCATAAAATGTATGTTCCTTCTACCTATACAGATATGTATTTAAAGACCTGTTACTAACCAGATTTTAATTTTAGCAAATTAGGAGTCTTATAATACGGATTCTTATTTTTAGAGCTTGAAGTCGGATAATGTCAAGATGCCATTTCAAGATTCCAATGCTCATAGTGTAGAGAATATCTTCTCCATTGGCACAGAGTGTGCTCTGGGGGGCTCCAAGAATTGAGTCACCCACAGATCTTTTCATTAAATCACCAAGAAGGGGTTTTGGCCAAAGGAATTCATTCCTGATATAAAATGCCTTGGACAGATACCTATTTTTTCCTTCAAATTCTGCTTTTTTAAAATTGTTCCTTCAATCATTTGTGTTGGTGCATTTTTTAAAAATGTATGGTAAAATACATATAACATAAAAGGTACCATTTTTGCCACTTTTAAATGTACAATTTAGGGATATTAAGTACATTCACATTGTTATGCAATCGTCAATACCATCCATCTCCAGAACTTTTTCATCACCCCCAACGGAAACCCGGTATCCATTAAACAGCTTCCCAGTTCCTCTTCCTCCCAGCCCTGACAGCAGCCATTCTACTTTGTGTCTCTATGAATTTGACAACTCTAGGTACCTCATATAAGTAGAATCATACAGTATTTGTCTTTTTCATGACTGGTTTATTTATTTCACATAACATAACGTCCTCAAGGCTCATCCATGTCGTAGCATGTATGTGTTAATCCCTTTTTAAAATCTGTTAGGTTCTGATAGTTTCAGGTAAAAAGGAATGATATTCTGCTTTAACTTTAAATGAGCTCTTAAAGAATACAGACATCTTCCACTAAAACAGACAAAGGCCAAGTTCCAGGAAACAGGAGCAAGTGGGGCACTTTGCTTCATTGCAATTTGTGTGCAACACAAACATGTGAAGCCACAAACATCACTTAGATAGAGCACACTTAAGAGATGTAGTGATTGTACATAAATACACATGACCTATCTGGATCGTAATAGAAGAAAAAGACTTTAAATTTACTCAAACCATGCAACATGACATGAATTTCATTTAGAGGACAATGTTTTACTCAACTAAATATTTAACTGCCACAAAGGAAGGTCAATATTTTTGAATGCCTTTAGGTTATGGATTTCTCTATGTGCCACAATTTCTACCCCCTAAATCTCACTTTCTGAAATAGTGTGAGTGCCTTTGTTTCCATTCCCCATAACACGGGATTATTTGTTAGGAAAAACAGAAAGTTTAGAGATATTTGTCCAAAAAGGGAAGTGGACTCGGCTGTTTTATATTAAAAATACTAATTTAATTCTGTATGAAGAACACTACTATGTTTATAATACATTTTAAATCCTAAGAGTAGCTATCTTGAGTCCAAGCAGATAATGTCAAGATGCCAATTCAAGATTCCAATGCTCATAGTGTAGAGAATATCTTCTCCATTGGCACAGAGTGTGCTCAGCCACTATGATAGTAACCATATTATTACATTAAATGGAATTTCCATTTCAGCATTGCCTTTGTTTTCTTAATTTAGTTTTTATTTTTTAATCAAAAATTAAAATTGTATATATTTACAATGTACAACATAATGTTTTAATATATGTATACACTGTGGAATGGCTAAATCAAGCTAATTAACATATGCATTACCTTACATATTTACCACTTTTTGTGCTAAGAGCACATAAAATCTACTCTCTTAGCAACTTTCAAGTATACAATATGGTGTTATTTTAGGTTTCACAATGAGCGAGATCATGTGGTATTTGTCTTTCTGTGCCTGGCTTATTTCACTTAACATAATGTCCTTCAGGTTCACCCATGTTGTTGCAAATGACAAATTTTTTTCCTTCTTTTGTTAAGGCTGAATAGTATTTCATTTGTATACATGTACTATATTTTCTTTATCCCTCAGCCATTGATGGACACTTAGGTTGATTCCATATCTTGGCTATTGTGAAAAATGCTGCAATGAACATGAGAGTGCAGATATCTCTTCAGCATACTGAGTTTATATCCTTTGGATATATATCTAGAAGTGGGATTGCTGGGTCATACTGTTTTTTCATAATGGCTGTATTTATTTATGTTCCCACCAACAGTGTGCAAGGATTCCCTTTTCTCCACATTCTTGACAACACTTGTTAGATTTTGTCTTTTTGATAGCAGCCATTCTAACAGGTGTGAAGTGGTATCTCACTGTTTTAATTTGTATTTCCCTGATGATTAGTGATGGTGATCATTTTTTCATGTACCTATTGGCCATTTGTATGTCTTCTTTTGAAAAATGTCTGTTCAGGTCCATTGCTGATTTTTTGATCAGGTTATTTATTTTCTTACTATTGAGTTGTTTGAGTTCCTTATATATTTTGGGTGTTAACCTTTTGTCAGCTGTATGGCTTGCAAATATTTTCTCCCATTCTGTATGTTGTCTCTTCGCTCTGTTGATTGTTTCCTTTGATGTGCAAAAGCTTTTTAATTTGATGCAATCCCATTTGTCTATTTTTGCTTTTGTTGCCTGTGCTTTTTGGGGTCATATTGAAAAAATCATTGCCCAGACCAATGTCATGGAGTTTTTCCCCTATGTGTTCTTCTAATAATTTTACAGTTTCAAGTCTTACGTTTAAGTTTTTAATCCATATTGAGTTGATTTTTGTATATGCTATAAGATGAGGGTCTATTTCATGCTTATGCATGTGGATATCCAGTTCTCCCAGTACCATTTGTTGAAGAGACTGTCATTTCCCCATAATATGTTCTGGGCATTGATAATCAATTGACCATAAATCCATGGATTTATTTCTGGCCTTTTTATTCTGTTCCATTGGTCTATGTGCCTGTTTTTATGCCAGTACTGTGCTGGGATTTTTTAAAAACATTTTTTCTTTTTATTTCCACACACAGCATTGACAGTGCTTGCTATTTTGGTTACTATTAATACTATAGGTTTGTAGCAGATTTTGAAATCAGGTGGTGTGATGCCTTTGGCTTTGTTCATTTTGCTCAAGGTTGCTTTGGCTATTTGGGGTCTTTAGTGGTTCCATATGAATTTTAGGATTGATTTTTTCTATTTCTCTGAAGAATGACATTGGAATTTTGATAGAAATTGCATTGAATCTGTAGATCACTTTGGGTAGTATGGACATGTAAACAACATTAAATCTTCTAATCCATGAACATGTGGTATCTTTTCATTTGTGTCTTCTTTAATTTATTTCACCAATGTTATATAGTTGTCAGTGTACAGATCTTTTACCTCATTGGTTAAATTTTTTCCTAGGTTGTTTTTTTTTTTAGCTCTTGTAAATGAGATTGTTTTCTTGATTTTTTTTTTTTTTGATACTTTGTTGTTAGTGTATAGAAAAACTACTGACTTTTTATGTTGGCTTTATATCCTATAACATAACCAAATTTGTTTATTAGTTCTAACAGTTTTTTGTGGAGTGTATAGGGTTTTCTATATATTATGTTGGCTTTATATCCTATAACATAACCAAATTTGTTCATTAGTTCTAACAGTTTTTTGTGGAGCGTATAGGGTTTTCTATATATTATGTTGGCTTTATATCCTATAACATAAAGAAATTTTTTCTATTAGTTCTAACAGTTTTTTGTAGCACGTATAGGGTTTTCTATATATAAGATCATGTTTGGGCCAGGTGCGATGGCTCACGCCTGTAATCCTAGCACTCTGGAAGGCCGAGGAGGAAGGATCGCTCAAGGTCAGGAGTTTGACACCAGCCTGAGCAAGAGCGAGACCCCGTCTCTACTAAAAATAGAAAGAAATTAATTGGCCAGCTAAAAATATTTAGAAAAATTTAGCCAGGCATGGTGGCACATGCCTGTAGTCCCAGCTACTTGGGAGGCTGAGGCAGAAGGATTGCTTGAGTCCAGGAGTTTGAGGTTGCTGTGAGCTAGGCTGATGACATGGCACTCTAGCCTGGGCAGCAGAGTGAGACTCTGTCTCAAAAAAAAAAGAGAGAGTCCGAGTGGAGCTAGCGAGCCGAGTGGTTGTGTGGTCACGTCTCGGAAACCAGTAGCGCTTGCAGCATGGCTGACCAACTGACTGAAGAGCAGATTGCAGAATTCAAAGAAGCTTTTTCACTATTTGACAAGGATGGTGATGGAACTATAACAACAAAGGAATTGGGAACTGTGATGAGGTCTCTTGGGCAGAATCCCACAGAAGCAGAGTTACAGGACATGATCAGTGAAGTAGATGCTGATGGTAACAGAACAATTGACTTCCCTGAATTTCTGACCATGATGGCAAGAAAAATGAAAGACACAGACAGTGAAGAAGAAATTAGAGAAGCATTCTGTGTGTTTGATAAGGATGGCAATGGCTATATTAGTGCAGCAGAGCTTCGCCATGTGATGACAAACCTTGGAGAGAAGTTAACAGATGAAGAGGTTGATGAAATGATCAGGGAAGCAGATATTGATGGTGATGGTCAAGTAAACTATGAAGAGTTTGTACAAATGATGACAACAAAGTGAAGACGTTGTACAGAATGTGTTAAATTTCTTGTACAAAATTGTTTATTTGCCTTTTCTTTGTTTGTAACTTATCTGTAAAAGGTTTCTCCCTACTGTCAAAAAATATGCATGTATAGTAATTAGGACTTCATTCCTCCATGTTTTCTTCCCTTATCTTACTGTCATTGTCCTGAAACCTTATTTTAGAAAATCGATCAAGTAACATTTTGCATGTGGCTTACTCTGGATATATCTAAGCCCTTCTGCACATCTAAACTTAGATGGAGTTGGTCAAATGAGGGAACATCTGGGTTATGCCTTTTTAAAAGTAGTTTTCTTTAGGAACTGTCAGCATGTTGTTGTTGAAGTGTGGAGTTGTAACTCTGCATGGACTATGGACAGTCAACAATATATTCTTAAAAGTTGCACTATTGCAAAATGGGTGTATTTTATCCAGGTACTCGTACACTATTTTTTTGTACTGCTGGTCCTGTACCAGAAACATTTTATTAGTTACTTGCTTTTTAAACTTTGTTTTAGCCATTAAAGAAAATCTGCTTATGGCACAATTTGCCTCAAATCCATTCCAAGTTGTATATTTGTTTTCCAATAAAAAATTACAATTTAAAAAAAAAAAGATCATGTTGTCTGAAAAGAGAGATAACTTCTTCCTGATTTGAATGCCTGATTTGCCATTCCTGATTTGAATGCCTTTTATTTTTTTCTCTTGCCTAATTGCTGTGGCTAGAAATTCCAGTATTATGTCCAACAGAAGTGGAAAGAATAGGCATCCTTGTCTTGTTCCTTTTCTTAGAGGAAAAGCTTTCAATATTTTGCCATTGATCATGATGTTAGCTGTAGGTTTTTCATATATGGCCTTTATTGTGTTGCAGTACATTCCTTTTATACCTAATTTGTTGAGGGTTTTTAATCACAAAATGATGTTGAATTTTGCCAAAGGCTTTTTCTGCATCTATTGAGATGATGATATGGTTTTTGTCCTTCATTCTCTGCGTGTGGTGTTCCATATTTATTGTTTTGGTCATGTTGAATCATTCTTGTATCCCAGGGAACAATTCTACTTGATCATGGTGAATGATCCTTTTAATGTACTGTTGAATTTAGTTTGTTAGTATTTCCTTGAGGATTTTTGCATTGGTGTTCCTGAAGGATATTGGCCTATAATTTTCTTCTCTTTTAGTGTCCTTGTCTGGTTTTTGTATCAGGGTAATGCTGGCCTCATAAAATGAGTTTGGAAAATATTCTTTCCTTTTCAATTTTTTGGAAAAGTTTGAGAATAATTGATATTAGTTCTTCTTTAAATTTTTGATAGAATTCAGGCCAGGTGCGGTGGCTCATGCCTGTAATCCTAGCACTCTGGGAGGCCGAGGAGGAAGGATCGCTCAAGGTCAGGAGTTTGACACCAGCCTGAGCAAGAGTGAGACCCCGTCTCTACTAAAAATAGAAAGAAATTAATTGGACAACTAAAAATATATAGAAAAAATTAGCCGGGCATGGTGGCACATGCCTGTAGTCCCAGCTACTTGGGAGGCTGAGGCAGAAGGATAGCTTGAGCCCAGAAGTTTGAGGTTGCTGTGAGCTAGGCTGATGCCATGGCACTCTAGCCTGGGCAGCAGAGTGAGACTCTAAGAAAACAAAACAAAATAAAATAAAATAAAATAAAATAAAATAAATTTTTGATAGAATTCAGCAGTAAAGTCATCCAGTCCTGGATGGATGGGATATGTCTATTACTGATTCAATCTCCTTACTCATTATTGGTCTCTTCACATTTTCAGTTTCTTAATTATTCAGTCTTAGTAGATTGTATGTTTCTAGGAATTTATCCATTTCTTCTAGGTTGTCTAATTTGTCAGCATATAATTATTTATAGTAGTTTTTTATGATCCTTTGTATTTCTGTGGCATCAAGTGTTAAGACTCTTTTTACATGATTGCAGTGGGAACAATGGTTTTATATTTTGACCCTACTTTTTGGCCCCAGTTGTTGAGCCCAGGGATGAGTACCTGGGCCAAGTTGGGCCAGTGAATTTTTTCCTATAAATTTTTGGTCTTGAGGAAGAGAAAATCCTATCAGTTTCTCCTTTGGTGCTGGACTACAAGATATGCTGATATCAAGCACATTTACCACTCTGTGGAATTAAAGTAGTGGAAATGAGCCCAGTTACAGAGAGAGAATAATATAGTGAGCCTATACCTCTATATGCCAGGCCCTGTTCTGAGCATCACACACATTAATTCATTGAACCCTCACAACCCTGTGAGGTAGGTTGATGTTGCTATTATTACCATTAGATCATTCCCAGATGTAAAGATAAGAGCAGAGATGCAGAGAGTGTCCAGATGTCACTCGAGCATCTCGTTCCAATAGCTCTTTGAGGCTCCAGCTGCATTCCTGCAACTAGGTCTCGTGAGATGTTTAGGTCATCTTTCAGTATACCTCCCTTCCTTTTGTTTAAGTTAGCTCTAGTAGTTTTCTGAAATTTACCACCAAAATATTTCAGAATACAACCAAATAATATAGCAATCCAAACTGCAATTAACAGTTAATGACTAATATTACTAGAACTCAGCTTCTATTGTTCTTTCATGTACACAAAAAAATAACAAAACATTTTTGTCAAGTACTTAAAAGAAATCCAATCACACCATAGCTATTACCCTTTTATGTTACAACAGACTCCATAAATATAAGAATAGAGCACAATGAGTTTTCTTTGAAGGGAATACAGTAAAGTTAATGTGAACCTTTCCATGTGTATGAATCTAATAATTCATTTTTATAATAGAAACTAAAATATGGATATAATTTGTGTTTATACTATTTAAAATATAACTAAGATTACCAAAGAGAGTCTCAGGAAAGAGCAACTAGTACTGGCATTAAAAAGAGGGAACTGATTTAGATAATATTAGAGTAACATAAGTTAAAGACATTTTTATATCTTAATTTTTGTATTTTTAGATGTCCTGTCATCTTGTTATCACAGTCATCAATGGAAGGAGTAAAGAGGAAAAAAGATGAAATAGGGACAGGGGTTTGACTGAGACCCTAAAACATCCAAGGCTTTTAAATGGATCATTTTCTTCCCATCATTTATGCCTGCAGGTGTCGTCGAAAGCATTACTCATTCCATCTACCTACTGCCAGTGTCATCATCTGCTTCCATAATGAAGAATTTAATGCCTTGCTTCGGACATTATTCAGTGTTGTGAATCTCACTCCAGATAATTTCCTTGAAGAAATTATTTTGGTAGATGACATGAGTGAATTTGGTAAGATAGAACACTGATTATCTAATCTACTTTGAAGGTAGTGTTCTCCCTGATGGCACCTGAGTATTTTATATGAAGAATACTTTTGGTGGGTGTTGAGGCAGGCACTACAATGCCTCTTTTGTAGAGACCCAGTCTAAGCCGGGCATGGTGGCATGTGCCTATAGTGCCAACTCCTCAGGAGGCTGAGGCAGGAAGATCGCTTGACCCCAGGAGTTTGACATTGCACTGAGCTATGATGATGCCACTGCACTCTAACCTGGGCAACAGAATGAGACCCTGTCTCAAAAAAAGAAAGAAAGAAAGAAAGTTAGAATTTCTGTGGAATAGCATGGTTTTTAGGAACCAGTCATGATGGTAAATTGTTTCAAATTTCCATAGTTGCAATTTATAAATTGTCAAATGTTGGATATTTTTCCAGATGATTTGAAAGAAAAACTAGATTATCACTTGGAAATTTTTCGAGAAAAGATTAAATTAATAAGAAACAAAGAGAGAGAAGGGCTGATTCGAGCAAGGCTGATTGGAGCATCTCGTGCGTCAGGTAGGAACGTTCCTGAGGACATGAGCCAGTGACGTGTCACAGGGTCCTACTTTCCTGTGCAGGAGCAATCCCATGCACAAATAATCCACCAGTAGACCGCATCTCCACTGGCTTCATCAGAAGAGTGGAAATATTACTCCAGCCATATTAGCCTTTGATCTTCTTTTGCCTACCAAAAGTATTCTGCTAAAGCAGAATACTGCCAATTTGTTGTTTTGAATGAAAGATATTCTTTTGCAGGGACTATAACGTCAGCCCCTGTAACAGGCTGAGTTCCCCGGGTGCAAACTCTGAGGTGGAGTGAGGAAATGCGACTGGACGGGTGTGCAGGGAGATGAGGCGCCTGCCACGGGCAAGTCTGAAGCCAGGACGCAGAAAGTTCAGGGCCCCACAAGGAAATGACAAGAGAAAGTGTGCTGGGGAGATGCCTGTGAAGGATAAAGGAGAGAGGAAGTAGTGTGGGCGGACGCTTCCGGCCTGACATCTATGAAGGGAGAGAGAAGGCGGTGGTTAACCTCGAAGAGCTTCCACTGGAGGTGCACCTTTCAGAAAGGCTCGGCCGGTAGTGGGGAGCCTGGGTGCAAAGTTGGCCGGTCAAGGAGTCCTGCATCGGGCCTGAATGGCCCACCTTTAATACCCCTCTATACGCACACTGTGCTTAGTCACTGGGTTGGGAGCACCCTGGAGAGAGTGTGACCTCGGTGTCAACTGCAGTAGATCCCAAAGCTTTGGCAGCAGGAAATTGTCAAGTGCGCTCCTCATAGCAGGTTCTCTTGAAGGGAGCTCTGAGCAGCACAGTCTCAGGGCTGCCACCAGGAGCAGTTCACAGAGGTCCCAGATCCAGGTGAGTGGTCTGGTGGTCCCCAGGTGAGGGGATCAGGCATGAACCAGTCATTGGATGTGAACACTGTTCTCCCCTCCCATGGGAGGAGGCATCGCTTTGGACATGTTAGCCATGGCCAGCCAAGGGCAGGCCCTCAGGAAGGACTCACTTGTGAGCCATCAACTGTCAACACTGCTGGGCGCTGAGTCCTGAGGACATATGAGGAGCTCACTGAGGGTACACGCTGCCTATTCAAGCTCCACAAATACCTTTTGGAGGGATGTATAGGAAAAGTCCTGTATCAGGCAGGCTTGGCCTCATTCTCTCACTCATCACAGGCCCTAAAGAGAAGTTGGCTAAATCTGGGACAACCAATATGGTTCTTAGATAGAATGCAAATGAATGCTTGGTAGGTTATCTCTAAAAACAATAAATGGCATAATCCTTTCTATAATTACAGAGGCCAAGAGAAGTAGAGCAACTTTTCCTAACAATGAACTTCAGATTCTCACAAAATATTCTCATGAGTGAGAGAATCAGCTGAGGAACATCTATAGCACATACATTTTCCCTATAAAATACTTTATGATGAGTGAAAAACAATGTTTCATTGAAATGTAGGTGCTCGGTGGCTTGTTCCCACATTTTGTAATTTAAATCAGTACTTAGAAAAATTCTGTGTTAATTTTGCATAAAGTATACTTTTAAGTTGCTTTTTAATTTATAACACTACATTTATGGTGTTTGGGATCAATCAAATTGTCAAAATTGCAAATATTTAAATCTTTAAATTCTAAGGGTAAAAGTGTACACTGCATATGACAAAGAAGACATCACAAGTCAGTATAGGAAGAGAGACTTGTAAAATTTGTGTTTTCATTTAAATTTTGTTTTGTTTTATTTAAATTTTTTGTTCTATAAGAAAACCTTATACCCATTAAGCAGTTTCTCCCCAATTTTCCCTTCACTCTAGACCCTGGCGACCACCAATCTGTGTTCTGTCTCTTATGGACTTACCTATTCTGGATATTGCAAAGAAATGGAATCATATAACATATGCTCTTTTGTGTTGGTTTCTTTTACTTAGCATGATGTTTCTAAGGTTCATCCAACATTGTAGATGTATCAGTACTTCATTCATTTTTATGGCTGAATAATATTCCATTCTATTATAGGGCACAGTTTGTTTCTCCATTCATCTGTTGATGACTGTTCGGGCTGTTTCCATCTTTTGGCTATTATAAATAGTATTGTGGGTAATATGCATGTACATGTATTAGTTTGAATTCTTTTGGGTATGTACCTAGGAGTGTAACTGCTCAGTCATATGGCAATTCTATGTTTACTTTTTTGAGGAGATGCCAAAATCTTTTCTACCGTGACTGCACCATTTGTATTCCTACCAGCAATGTACAGAGTTCTAATTTCTCCACATCCTTGCCAAAACTTGTTATTTTCAATTTTTTAAATTCTAGCCATCATAGTGAGTGTGAAATGGTACCTCACATGGGTTTTAACTTGTATTTGCTTAATGATAAATGATGTTGAGCATCTTTTCATGTGTTTGTTAGCCATTTCTACATCTTTGGAGAACCAGATGTTTATTTTCACCTGTCAAATTAACAGACATGATTTTAAAATGCTAATGTTATATAATATTATAGAAGCTATTTTAGGTAAAAGATGCAAAGGGTAAAACTGTGTGCTGCCAATAGCATGAAAAATTTATGTATGTTCAAAATGAGACAGTTCTTAGCTCAGTTTTGGTTGACAGGAAGACAACAGATATTATATTCCAAAGTGAGTTGTCAGACTGACCATGATAAATTTTAAAATAGATATCTGAGAACCAATGAGACAACTCAGCCACACTGAGTCTGATTGTTAGAGGTTAGAGGAGATTTAAGGAGAAAGCTGCTGGTTGAAGCCTGGTGAGAGGGACTTGATTGGAGTTCCTTGTACTGGAGATTAACACATTCTCAGGACATTCCTAACAAAATAAGAAGATGTGAGCTAATGTTAATTGGACTGTGGCTGGCTGCAAAACCAAGGATACATGCTTCTAGGTTAGTGTCTGTATTCGTGACAGAGTTTGCTCAGGTGATGTTTGAGTGAGAGTGCAGCAGGGTGATGGTGTCCAGTGTGACTATCCAGAAGGATGGACAGCTCTCAGCAGAGGAGAAGCTGGAGGTAGAACACGGATCTTAAGGAGCTGAGGAGAGAGTGTGGACCACCAGAATAGAATGCACTTGCCTGGCATGGGAACTATAGTCAAGAGACCACAGGGATGGGAAGGAGGGGGTCCTCAAAATTATCATGCTGGACACACCCTGAGAGAAGAAATCAGCTTAAAGGGCACCATGCTATCCTTAGCACAGGTCCTGGCAGGAAAGAACTTTCCTTCCCTGTCTCTCCTCTTCTCTCACCCACCATTCCCATCAGCATTAGACAGCATTCCAGTTGCTCCACAACCTCACCAACACTTGCTATTGTCTGTCTTTTTTATTCTAGTCATTCTAGCGGGTGTGAAGTAATATCTCATTGTGATTTTGATTAAGATTTCCTTAATGACCTCTGATGTTGAACACCTTTTCACATTCTTGGTAGTTATCTGTATACCTTCTTTGAATAAATGTCTATTTAACTCCTTTGCCCATTTTTAAATCAAGTTATTTGGCTTATTGTTACTGAGTTGTAAGAGTTCTTTATACATTCTGGATACAAGTCCTTTATTAGATTTATGATTTGCAAATGTTTTCTCCCATTTTATGGATTTTTTTCAGTTTCTTGATGGTTTCTGTTTAAGCACAAAAGTCTTTAGTTTTGTTGAAGTCCAGTTATGTATTTTTTCCTTTGTTACCTGTGTTTTTGGTGTCATATCTAAGAAATCATTTGGTCTAACCCAAGGTCATAAAATTTATGCCAATATTTTCTACTGAGTTTTCTTTTTTCCTTTTTCCTCCCAACCCCTTAGTAAATTTGAATTTTCTGAGTTTTATAGTTTTAGCTCTTACCTTAGTTCTGTGATCTTTTTGACCTAATTTCTGAGTACGGTATGAGGCAGGGTTCCAACTTCATTCTTTTGCATGTGAATATCTAGTTGTCTCAGCAGCATTTATTGAAAAGACTATACTTTCTCCATTGAATTTTCTTGGCCCTTGTCAAAACTCAATTGACCATAAACACAATGTTTATTTCTGTACACTCAGTTTTATTTCTTTGGTCTATATGTCTATCCTTATGCTAGTATTGGATAATTAACTAGTTACTCAATTACTAGTAATCACTGTTTTGATTATTGTTGCTTTGTAGTAAGTCTTGAAATCAGGGAGTCTTTCAACTTTATTTTTCTTTTTCAAGATTGTTTTGGCTAATTTGTCCCTTGCCTTTCTGTCTGAATTTTGGGATCAATTTCTACAAAAAGAATCAGATGGGATTTTGATAGGTGTTGCACTGCATCTGTAGATTGATTTGGAGATTATCTCCATTTTAACAATATTAAGTCTTCTGATCCAAACTTTTCTAATGATGTTATGTTGTCTATAGAAAAAGTCTAAACTCTGCTACCTGAATTTTGAGGTTCCTTCCAAGTTGAGCCCATATAATGTACTTTGACAACACACTCTCTTTACTTTGGCCATGCCAATTATTCTCCTGTCCTCTAAGTAGAATTAGACCCTCATTAAATCTTGAACTCAACAGCAAAAATAATTATGCATCTTTGCATCCCAAGCACCAAACTCAATGCCTAAGAAGGTATCCTCTCAGTAAAAGTTTGCTAAAATAAGTTAATCAGTCAAGGCCAAGCTAAAATCTTTTCTTTTTTCTTTTCTTTTTTAAATTAAGGCCTAGCTCAGTTCCACCTGCTTATCAGGTTCACTGGCCTCTTCTGAACAACTCTGGCACACGATGTCCCACATTTTGTGCATAATAAAGTATGTGGTTCCTGTTTCCCCCCAACGTAACTGAAAGCACCTAAGAGCCAAATACATAGTAAATGCTCAACCAGTACTCATTGTGCTAAGCTTTGGTTTGTGTGATCCTGGGTTTCATCCGTGCGGGCTAACAGTACCCTGTTCTTGCTTCCCCAGGGGATGTGCTGGTGTTCCTGGACAGCCACTGTGAGGTAAACAGAGGCTGGCTGGAGCCCTTGCTGGCCGCCATCGCCAAGGACCCCAAAATGGTGGTGTGCCCTGTGATAGATGTCATTGATGAGACAACCCTGGAATACAAGCCCTCTCCTGTTGTACGGGGAGCCTTTGACTGGAACCTACAATTTAAATGGGATAATGTTTTCTCCTATGAGATGGATGGACCAGATGGACCTAGTAAACCAATCCGGTGAGATTTCTTCAGGTTTTGGGGAAATAGCACATGTGTATTAGAACCTAAAACAAACAAACAAACAAACAAACAAAAACCCTTTCACTGTCAGAGATTATTCCTTCAATTTTTCTTGGGCTTAATGAAGAGAAATGTTTTGTCACTTATTTCTAGAAGTCTTTAATACAGTAATAGAATTTGGAAGATATTAAGTTTCTTTCATTGAAAATGTACATCTCACCCCATTTCAGATAACCACTGTGGTTAGCACTTCTCTGATCTCGGATGCCCATCGTTAGAATGTGAAGTTTGTTCTTAGGAGCAAGTTGTGTGTTGATCAATGAACCAAAGGCCAGCAGTGTGGATAACCCAGAAAAAGTAGACATGTTTGCCAAATTCATATATAAAATATTTGCCCAAGTGTTTCCATTTGTAATTTCTTCGGTTGAGATGAACCTGACTTTTCCTAGATTATTAGTCTTGGAAAATATGAGAATTAATTGCATTTGCTTTTAATTCTCATTTCATTATTCAAAATTTGAATGTTGTAACTTTTAACTGCATTTATGTGAGGCTATTTTAGAAGAGGGTTCCTTCCGGTCACTACCTACATTTACTGATAACTTTGACACCAGACTCACTTCTCTTCTCTTGGTATTAACCTTCTTGCATCACAAACCACACAAGTGAACTTTCCAACACTACAGCAAAGCAGGTCCTTGATCTTTGCCTCTATTCTAATGTAGCTAGAGCTGTGTGATCTTACACAAGTTACTTAGCCTCTCTGTGCCTTATTTTCTTATCTGTAAAATCTGGAGAATAATAATACTTCACAGGGTTGTGGTAAGAATTAAATGAATATGTAAATGTCAGCTATTTCATAATTGCTATCTATTTATCATTCCCTAAGTGCTTTGGAAAAACACTCAAACTGTGTTTTCCTCTAAACTCCACAATAATCAACCCAGACCGCTTCTCCCCACATGTGGGCGTTCCCCCACACTGCACACAGCAGACACCTGCTGGGTGTCCTCTATTTCAAGTCCAAGGTTACCTGCCCTCAGAGATTGTCAGGTCCCACAAGTTGAGGGCTCAGTCCCCAAGACTGACCCCTCCTTCTCACCAGTCACACGTCCGGGCCTCTGGAACTGTTGATGGACTGGCTTCAAACTGTGGGCCCCACAACCTCCTCTTGGGAATCGATTTGGTAGAGTGGCTCTCGGCACATTTACTTACATTTCCTGGTTTACTACAAAGGATATATTAAAAGACACAAATAGCTGGATGAAGAGATATGTAGAGCAAGGTCTGGGAGAATCCTGAGCACAGGAGCTCTGTCCCCGTGGCGTTGGGGTGTTCCACCTTCCCCACATGTGGATGAGTTCTTGTTCACCTTCCTCTCAGCCTCCACCTGTTCAGCTCTCTGGAAGCTTCCTAAACCCTGCCCTTTGGGCCTTTTATGGAGACTTCATTGGTTGTCCATGACCAAAGCACTTGGGCCTTTTATGGAGACTTCACTGGTTGTCCGTGACCTAAGCACAGGCAACCGAGTCAAAATGTGATCAGGCAGAAAGGGTGTGATCCAAACCCAGCAAGGCCAGTCTGTCCAGATTCTTTTTGCTGCCTCTGTGTAGTGTTCCTTGTTTGAGGGCATAGGGCAGGGTCCTCTGCAATGAGGGCCTTACAACCCACAATCAGAGTAGAGTCCTGCTGTGGGCAGGGGAAAGGAGGACAGGAGAAGGTCAGAGAGAAAGATTCTGATCCCTGAGGCTGCTCCTGAGGCCTAAAGCGCCCCAACACTGTAACAAGGGAGTTCTGAGCCAGGAACTGTGGACAGAAACCAACGTGTGTATCATGACACCACGCTCAGCCATCTCCTAGACCTCTCATCTTCCAAACTCGAGAATCCCAGTCTTCGGCCACAACCCACCGTCTCTCTGGCTGCTTCCTGCTCTGCTCCACACACACCTACCTTGGGCATCGCCCACACTTCCACTCCTTTGACTTGTTTTACCCCTTGTAGTTTTCTTTCTTCTTATGTGGCCTGGATTTTTTGATCTATAAATTTGCTTCTCTTCTTGCCAGTACCTCCCTGTGCCTCATCCCACAGTACTTCTGCCACGGTCAGTCTGTGGTCCTCCAACACTGAAGCCATGCTACCATCTATTTTCCTTGTTCCTCAAGGTGAGCTGATGTATTTGCCAAACTTTGAGAGCTGTGAACTGATGCTCCTCCACACTGGTGGTCTCCAGCCACACGCTGCTCTGCAGTCTCTGATCCGCTCGTTCCCTGAAGCGGCTGTTCCAAACTTTTGTGACTTCCCTTAGTCCCAAGACCTGCCCCCGCCCTACGCACCCTACTCTCAATTAGCAACTTTGTCTCTTAATTCAAGATAATAGCTATGGCATTCTTTTTTTTTTTTTTTTTTCAGCTATGGCATTAATTAGCTCTCATAACTGAAGATATTTTTTTTTTGCCACTTACAATGGTTCTAATTGTAACCACCAAATGTAGAAGCAGTAACTTTTGGAAAACTTAGAGCAGGGGTCCTCAAACTTTTTAAACAGGGGGCCAGTTCACTGTCCCTCAGACTGTTGGAGGGCCTTTGGAGAGTGCAGTGCATATTCCACACATGCCCACTGTGGGCCCGGGACGAGTCGGCTGCTAAGCAGGACAGACAGCGGCAGCAAAAACACCTGGCGGACCGCATAAATGTGCTCAGCGGGCTGCATGTGGCCCTCGGGCCCTAGTTTGAGGATGCCTGACTTAGAGTAATCAAGCACATTCATGGCCCTGGGCACACCCAAGTGATAACATGAGGCTTCCTCAGGTCCCTGGCATGCAGCCGTCGCCAGTTCCTCTTCCTGTCTCCAAAATCTTAACATTGAAGTACCCAGGACTCAGCCCTTGGTCCTCCCCTCTACTCCACTCGCTCACACAGTGATTCTCATCTGTCTAACACTGATGACTCCCAGATTTATGTCTCCAGCCCTGGTCACTCTCAGAACTTCCGATGTGGTACCCAACTGTGTCTAACTGCCTACTCAGCATCTCTAATTGAATGCTGGGTAGACATCTCAATATGTCCAAAAAGTGATCTTCCTGCCAAAAACCCGCTCCACACACTGTATTTCCCATCTCAGTAGCTGGTAACTCCATCCGCCAAGCAGTCAGACGAAAAAGGTCAGCGCCAGCCTTGATTCTCCTTTTCCTCCTACTCCCCACACCCCACCCATATGCAAATGTATTAGCGTCATCTTCAAAATATATCAAGAATTCGACCACATCTCACCACCTACGTTGCTGTACCCCTATCAAGGGTCCCACTGTTTTTCTCTGAGACCCCTGCAACACCCTCTCCTTGATCTCCCTGCTTTTGCCCCTGGCCCCATGCAAGCAGGGGTCTTCCTTTGCTTGTTGAGTTGCTAATTTATCCCTAACACATCGTAGGTACTCGACATATAAATACTTTTTTGAACAAATGAGTGAATGGATGAACTTGCAATGGCTTTCAAACCACTTAGTTTGGTATTACTGGGCCCTACTAGTGGTAGATTAAAAAAAAAAAAGATGCTTTGTGACTAATGGTTTTTCCAGAAGTAAATATTACAATTCTCTGAATGCCCTTAGAAGGGGAGTGCACTAAACTCCATGACCCAATTTATTGCCAGCCTCATGGGAGATTCATATTCTAAGTATCATTTTCCCTCTCATCAAGACAACACTTAGAATACATTGCTTACATAATTTGGTGAGAGCTAAGTAAAAGTCATTGCCTACTTTTAGGTACTTGTAGTTTTAATTTAGTAGTTTTATATGCTTAAATATTTATTAAGATAATTTTCATGTTAATATGGTTGTTTTCTAGTTTTTAACTATAAGTTATTACTGATATTCAATATAATTTTGAGGAAAATCTATAATGACTATCTCTGTGGAATCAATTTAATATTTATGTTCCCTTTCCAGGTCACCTGTAATGGCTGGAGGAATTTTTGCTATATACAGGCATTATTTCAATGAAATTGGACGGTATGACCAGGGCATGGATCTTTGGGGAGGAGAAAATTTGGAACTTTCCCTAAGGGTAATCCTGACTTTGTTTTTTAAATAGTTACTTTTGGACACAGAGAGTGAAATCTAAGTTTAATTTACATAAAATGCGGTGGTAATTATGGCCAATTTCCTCCATGCATATCTGGTACCATTCCAGTGTCACATACAATAATTTACAGGGCCCCTTGCAAAAATTGAAAACATTTAGTAAAACATCAGATTCTTCTACCATATGTTTTTTATTTCTAATGTATGATATATCAAATCAATGTCATATTTTTAACCTATCTACGGATTCTTTTTTTATTGTCTTGGTGGTTGTGGGATTTTTTTCCCCAATCTTTTTCTATTTTATTTTATCTAATTTTATTTTATCTCCATTTCCCTTCCTTCTTCTGGCTGGTTATTTGTTCATTTTTAAAGTTCTTTTAAGCACAGCTTCTCTCATAATGTTTGTGATACTTTATTATTCATATAGAAATCTATAGAGCAATATATTAATAGTTTCCTCCAGGCCCCTATTTGGCAGTATCTTGTAAGTTTGTTGTTTTGTTGCTTTGTGTTCCATTGTGATCCATGTATTACTTTACAAGCCCCATGCCTTTGGCACTATTTATTCTGTTTGGTTGATCATTCCTCATTTAATTGCATTGCTCTTTGAGAATATAGCATAAGGCGTTTACCTCCCTTGGTACCTAATAACTTAATAAGCACTGTGTGCCAGAAAAGAATCAATTTTGTGAATGATACAAGCAGATGTGAAAAATAAGAGTACTTCTTTTTCTGGATCTACATTCTCTAAAGAAAGCAAGTGACAACTAACATTATTCAAATGTATTAATTATCCCTGCTCCAATATTTTCAACTGCTCTATTACTAATATATCTTTGTATCTTTTAAGTATGCTTGGATGTCTTTTTATAAACAAATATGTAAATTAATAGATAGCTAAAGCACCCCCTTGACACTGACAGCTGTCACTCTGGCCATGCCAAGTAGTCTTGTCTTTCCTAAGGAAAGAATAATCTTGGCCGGGTGCAGTGGCTCACGCCTGTAATCCTAGCACTCTGGGAGGCCGAGGTGGGAGCATTGCTTAAGGTCAGGAGTTTGAAATCAGCCTGAGCAAGAGTGAGATTCTGTCTCTACTAAAACTAGAAAAGAAATTAATTGGCCAGCTAAAAATAAATAGAAAGAATTAGCCAGGCATGGTGGTGCATGCCTGTAGTCCCAGCTACTCAGGAAGCTGAAGCAGAAGGATCACTGTGAGCTAGGTTGACGCTACGGCACTCTAACCTGGGCAACAGAGTGAGACTCTGACTTAAAAAAAAAAAAAGAATAATCTTTATACCTGCATATACTTCTCCATTTCTCATTTACTCCTCATTCTAGTAAATCAACATCCTAGAAGGCCCTCAGCATCCTGTGACCTCACTCCAGGAACTGTCACCAGTTAAGTACCGATGTCCCTCATGGATGGCTCTTGGTGAAGACTAAAGTGATTCCTCTGGTCTTAGCCAGAATGGCTCCTTCCTGCTGGTGTTGCTTATATCAGCAGTCCCCAACATTTTTGGCACCAGGAACCAGTTCATGGAAGACAATTTTTCCATGGACCAGGGGTTGGAGGGGATGGTTTTGGGATGACTCAAACACATTACGTTTATTGTGTACTTTATTTCTATTATTATTACATTGTAATATAAAATGAAATAATTATGCAATTCACCATAATGAAGAATCAGTGGGAGCCCTGAGCTTGTTTTCCTGAACCTAGATGGTCCCATCTGGGGGGTGATGAGAAATGGTGACACCTGAAGTGTGTTGCTTATGTCCAGTCTACTCCGTAGTCCCGTTTTGGTTGTTGTCACTGCAGAAACCCTGCTCCACAAAGATAGGGTGTTAGAAATGGAAGAAGGCTTTTCAGTGCTTTGGTGGCAATCTCAGGATATTCTGCCTTGACTTTAATCCAGAATGTATGGAGATTTGAAATTGTCTAAACATACCTTTAAGGCCACTGTCATTTGGGATCTCAAGCAGTTGATCCTCTCATAGCACGGACAAAGTTAATTCACCTGGTTTATTCACAAATGGGTTATAGATCCATTCCTTCCCAGTTCGGGGGTCTTTGCATTTGGGAGGTAATGCTCAAACTCTTCTGAAAGCTGGGATAGGTGATCATGCACCAACTGGGAGAAAGAAGGCCCCAGCTCAGTCTCTTTCAAAATCTCTGCTAATGTTTGAAACAAGTCAAAAATCCCAGTGTTCACTTGTCGCCCCCCATAATTCCAGTCTGGCTTTGAATGCAGCCACTTTATCTGCTGACTTGAACACAGTTGTCATTCTCCCCTAAAGTGACAGATTGAGCCCCTTGAGCAGGTTGAATATGTCACACAAGTAAGCAAGTTTTGTGACCCATTCTGTGTCACTGAAATGTGCTGCCATCGGTGACTGTTTTTCTAAAAGAAATTTCTGGATCAGTTCTTGTAACTCAAAAACTCTGGAAAGCAATCTACCTTTAGAAAGCCATCTCACTTCTGGGTATAAGAGAGGACATGTGTGCTCTGCATCCATCTTCTCACAGAGCTGCATGAACAGACACGAGTCAAGTGTACTTTAATGTGGTTGATAATTTTAATCACGTTGTGCAAACTGTTGTTTAGTTCAGGCGACATTTTTCGGCTAGCCAGCATTTCCCTATGAATGACAGCATGCAGACTCACATTCGGAAGTGATCTCCTAGCCCCAAGTAGTGAAACCAGAAAGCCACCCAGTCACAGCAGCCACTCCATCCATGCACACAATGACCAATTCAGTTTTCCTGATATGTCATCATTCAAAGACTTGAAGAGTTCTGCAGCTGTGGTGTTGGTTGGCAACAAAAGTGCACATAACATATCCTCACGCACATCCTCCTGAAAAATGTGTCACACAAAAACAAGCATTGTTGCCTTGTTATCAACATCAGTAGACTTGTCAACCTGGATTGTGTACCACGGTGACTCATTAATTCTTTCTAACAGTTGTGCTTCAATATCCTCTGCTGTCTCATCAATTCATCTAGTTATGGTGCTAGCCAAATGGAGAACACGTGCCACCTTTTGAACTCTAGCCTCTCCTAAAAGTTCACAGCAAACATCCTCAGCAGCAGCAGGATCAACTCTTCACCAGTAGTAAAGGGCTTCTTGGCTTTGGCCATGCGGTAGCCACTAAGAATGACGCTCTCAGTGCAGACACATTTGATGAAGTGGTGGCCTTCGATAATTGCTTCTATTCTTCATGTTTTTTTCTTTTGAAGGACTCCAAAGCCTTGTCTTTTAGTGCAGGGTGCTTGGTCTCCATGTGGCAGAGCAGTTTTGAAGGTTCCATGGCTTTGTTGGATAGCTGGTCACCACATGTCACACAGAGTAGGCTTGGAGAATGTGATGCACCTGTTGCAATGAACCAGTAAATAAGTAGAACTCCGAGTATTTTCTTTTAAATGCAGGTTTCATTTTGTTGGCAGTCTTAGCGTCTTCTGCTGTCTCATCACTGGGTCTTTCCCCCTTTTCAAAGAAGCTCTCCAGCAATGTTTGTTTTTTGCTCATTTTTGCTAGAGTTAGCTGTGAGCTTACCAAAACTGTGACTGAGACAAGCGTGCAGTGTGAGGAAAAAGGTGTGGACGGAAGTGGTAAATAAAATAATGGGTGGGCCATGCACAGACTAAAATAATAATGTCGAATTCTGACTTAAAGCTGCCACCAGATGCAGCTGTACAATCGAAGCACATCAACTCACTTGCCACTATAAATCCTGCCACCAGATGCAGCTTAATAGTCACTTGCTACTCACTGATAGGGTTTTGATATGAGTCTGCAAGCAATTGAGTTATTATGATCTCTGTGCAGTCAAACCTCTCTGCTAATGATAGTCTGTGTTTGTAGCCGCTCCCCAGTGCTAGCGTCACCGCCTCAGCCCCAGCTGAGATCATCAGGCATTGGATTCTCATAAGGAACACGCAACCTAGATCTCTGGCACGCGCAGTTTACAGCACGGTTCATGCTCCTGTGAAAATCTAATGCTGCCAATGATCCGACAGGAGGCGGAGCCAGGCCATGACGTGAGCGATGGGGAGCGGTAGTAAATACAAATGAAGCTTCAATGGCTGCCCACTGTGCACCTCCTGCTGTGCAGCCAGGTCCTAACAGGGTACAGACAGGTACTGGTCCTCAGCCCGGGGTTGGGGACCGCAGGCTTATATCTGTGTTCAGCTGGAGGCACAGCTAGTGCTGAGTACTCCAGGATGGCTTCCTTATGTGTCTGGAAATTGGCTCAGTGGTAGCTGGGGCAACGTGGGTGACCTGGCCATTTGCCTTTCATCGGCAAGCAGGCTAGCCCAGGCTCATTCATGTGGTTCCTAGGAGGAGCAATAAGGGCAAGTCCCACCCTGCCGCAAAGTCTTTTCAAGCTTCTGCTCGCATCATAGTTGCTGCTGTGCCATTAACCAAAGCAAATCATGAGGCCAAGATCCAAGTCAAGAGATAGAGAAATAAACTCCACCTCTTGATCGAGTTAATATTGACTAACTCAGAATGTCAGGCCAAGAAGTGAATTTTCTTTTCTATATTTGTCAAGTCTTCAAATGGCCATATTTTATTTTTGCATAGAAAAAAAAGCTATTAAAAATAACTGCTATAGGCTGGATATGGTGGCTCACACCTGTAATCCTAGTACACTGGGAAGCTGAGGTGGGAGTCTTGCTTGAGCCCAGGAGTTCAAGATCAGCCTGAGCAACATAGTAAGACCCTCTCTCTAAAAAAGAAATAGAAAAATTAGCCAGGTGTGGTAGCACATGCCTCTTGTAGTCTCAGCTACTTGGAGGCTGAGCCGGAGGATCACTTGAGCTCAGGAGTTGGAAGCTACAGTGAGCTATGATCACACCACTGTACTCCAGCCTGGGCAATAGAGTGAGACTCTGTCTCAAAAACAGAAAACAAAACAAAAATGATCCTTACTAGTGGATGAAAAAGAAGTCGCCCCCGCCCAGAAGATGGCGGATGAGAAACACCGCCAGACAGAGTGTCTCTGCAGAAAAGACAGATTCTAGCAGAAATTAGAAGAAAGAAGCAAGAAGACGAGCCTACATCGGATGAGGGTCGGAAGGAGGAGTACCTGAGACCACAGGAGACTCCACGGGAGGAGGTCGCGGAGGAGAACTGGAAGCTGGGATCCCCGGAGCAGCCCGGAGACCAGGGGGAAGGGTAGGTGGATCTGCCGTTTCCCCTCCCCTGCATCCCGGACTGCTGGTGGGCTCCCCAGCAAGCGGAGGGACCTGCGGACACCACCCCAGCGACAACCGCCGCCAGTGAGCGGTAAGCCAGTAGTGGACGCGGCACCAGGCTCCCAACTCCCTCGGGGCACCTCCGTGTGCAGACGCCATATTGCCTCCTCCTCCCCTCCCCCGACCCTACCCGCGGCTGCCCAGAGAGACAGAGAGACAATATAGCCACCAGGCGGAGGCACCTACAGGGAACAGGACCTTCCCTTTTGGGGCCCTACAGCTGACTAAGGGGAACTCAGACTGTGAGCTCTCTGCCCGCCAGCCCTCCCAGGTGCTGCTGGCACGGTGATCCCAGGAGAACCAGGCAGAGCCTGAGGTTGAGAGACATAGACCCAGCTTGGGCTCCCTGTGGGTGAATTGGGACAGGCACTCCGCTCCCTGGTGGGGACAAAGTTTGAACTCTGGGACCCAGAGGTCAGACCTGCAGACCACATCCCGTGCACCGAGGCCTCTCATTGCCTGGGGCACAGAAGGGATATACGTGAACAGCCTGCTGAGGTGTGTGTGCCTTTAGGGGCAGATCAGCATCCTAGAGGGCAACCCTCCCCCCAAAGGGAGGCCGTGCGCCCAGCCCAGGTAGCATTCCTGCGCAGAGAACCTCCCTGCCGGCATCACAACCAGGGGAGGCCTGGTCGCGTGTGATCTGGCCTGCTGACAGAGGCCCAGGAGTAGCCGCGGAGTTGGGAACGGTGGAAAGAGGTCAGGCCAGCTCCAGACTGCGGGTCTCGGACAGCCCCAACCCCACACGCAGACTCTCTGACTGAGCGGGGCCATTCCAGCCCCTCCCTGTCAGCTTTGCCTGGAAGCAGAGAACAGAACTTTGACCCCTGCTGACGACATTGGTGGTGCCTGAGGGCAGGCTTACCCAACTCAGCTCTGCCCAGACTCTCTGCTAGACCAGCCCTCACTGAGGGGGAGAAAAGGACACACCTGGAAGTCCCAGGGCCCCACCCACCACCTGAGGCACTAGAGTTCTCTCTACAGGAACAAGAGCTGATAACAGGACACAAAAATAACAGCGTTGTCTGCTCCTCCAAGCAAACGCCACCTACTGACAGGGAGAGCATCCTGCACACCCTTTTCACGACACCTACTGACTCACTACACAGGGAGTGGTCGAATCTCACCCACAGACACTACCTACCGGCTCTGAAACTAAACGAGGCATGTGAATACCCAAACAAAAACCTAAAGAAAAGAAACAACAACTGATCGACATGGGAAGAAATCAGCGAAGGAACTCAGGAAATATGAAGAACCAATCAGAAAACACACCCCCAAAGAGGAGCCCCAGCCCCCTAGAAACGGACAACAACCAAAATCAGGCAACCAATATGACAGAAGAGGAATTTCGTATGTGGATCATAAGAACACTCACTGACCTGCAAGAACAACTCAATAACCAGCACAAAGAAACCACAAAAAGCCTCCAGGATCTAGAAAAAA
>VSMD01112209.1:694-33680 GCA_008750895.1 Mirza zaza
AAAAAAAAATTCCCAGCCGGCACCGTGGCTCATGCCTGTAATACTAGCACTTTGGGAGGCCGAGGCGGGCGGATTGCTCGAGGTCAGGAGTTTGAAACCAGCCTGAGCAAGAGCAAGACCCCGTCTCTACTATAAATAGAAATTAATTGGCCAACTAATATATATAGAAAAAATTAGCCAGGCATGGTGGCGCATGCCTGTAGTCCCAGCTACTGGGGAGGCTGACGCAGCAAGATTGCTTGAGCCCAGGAGTTTGAGGTTGCTGTGAGCTAGGCTGACTGATGCCATGGCACTCACTCTAGCTTCGGCAACAAAGCGAGATTCTGTCTCAAAAAACAAACAAACAAAAAAATTCCCTGTGACCTCGGGGAAGTTCAGGGTGGTGCTGAAGATTGAGCTATTTAAAAACTCTTAAAACAAGGAGATTTCATGAGCTTGGTTGGGGAATGGATCCACTGCCTGGAGGGTGGCTCACCCCAACTCCATGGGACAGACCTTGCCCTGTCTTACTCTACAGCTGTATCCTTTATAATAAACCAGTTAATTTAAGTAAAGTGCTTTTCTGAGTTCTATGGACTGTTTTAGCAAATTATTGAACCTGAGGAGGGGGTTGTGGGAACCTCCTGAACATACAGCTGGTCGGTCAGAAGTACTGGTGGTCTAAGACTTGCAACTGGCACCTGGAGTGGGGGCAGTCTTTTGGGACTGAGCCGTTAACCTGTGGGATCTGAGGCTAACTTCAGATGGTGTTGGAATTGAATTAAATTGTAGGACACCCAGCTAGTGTCTCAGAGAATCAATTAGTGTGGGGGGGGGAACCCACACGTGCTAAGAGTGTTCAATAGGTAGAAAAATCAGAGATTCCACAAATTGAGTTGGTGTATGTCAAACACACAGGGCTGCCCAATTTTCTGTTATAAGCAAGGGGAGGCAAATCCTGAAGGGGATTGGCAGATGATAATGGGTGTTTAAGAGAAGATCAAGACTTTCCCTTTGCCTTATTGTTCAAGCATATATTTTTAGATTAAGTCCAGATACTGGAAGAATCCTTTGCAAAACAACTTTAAGATACTCTTAGAAATGGAGCATCATTTTTTTTTTTTTTTTTTTTGAGACATAGTCTCACTCTGTTGCCAGGCTAGAGTGCCATGGCGTCAGCCTAGCTTATAGCAACCTCAAACTCCTGGGCTCAAGCGATCCTCCTGCCTCAGCCTCCCAGGTAGGACTATAGGCATGCGCCACCATGCCTGGCTAATTTTTATATACATATTTTTTTCTTTCTTTTTTTAATTGTCCAGCTAATTTCTTTCTATTTTTTTAGTAGAGAGAGGGTCTTGCTCTTGCTCAGGCTGGTCTGGAACTCCTGAGCTCAAAAGATCCACCCACCTCGGCCTCCTAGAGTGCTAGGATTACAGGTGTGAGCAACCATGCCTGACCTGGAGAATCTTTGTTGTTAACTAGAAAATAAATCAGAAGCCGAAGTCCGAAGTTTTTTTATGGTTATTTTCTGTCCAATGCCTTGAATTTGCCATACACTTTGTAGAGTCTATTAATGCTATAGGCTCATTTTGTTCAAATTAGTACTCATTTGTTTTTCTGATGCCTGGAAAGTAAGAGGTGCCTGGCATTGTTGTCATTTTGTCAATGTTTTCTTTAGTATAAAGCTGGAGAGTGACTGGGCGTAATGGCTCACGCCTGTAATCCTAGCACTCTGGGAAGCTGAGGCAGGAGGATAGCTTGAGCTGAGGAGTTTGAGACCAGCCTGAGCAAGAGCAAGACCCCATCTCTAATTAAAAAAAAAAAAAATCCCCATGTGGTAAAAATTGAAATGGAGATTATAGAACATTAGGTGAAAATATGACTGAAAGAATACTTATGAACTCCTATATCATATTTTTTTAATGAGAGTTCTAAGATAAGAACTCCTATGGCATTTTTAATTTGTATCAGTTTGTTTTGCAGAGACTTCAAACATGCTCATAACAGCCTCTTGGTCTTCCTTAGGGAGTTCTGCAAAAGAAAACAGGAAACCTCACTCATGGTTCCTAGTATGCAAAGGATGACTCATTCACAGGACACTAGGACCTAACATAGTGTAGGTGTAAAAAGCACATTCCCTATGCTTGGGGAATTTGATGGAACACTTGTTAGAAGATATTCTGTCCTTACACAAAAGGGAAGACAAATGGATTATTGACATTCCACCCTTACCAACTACTTAATTCTCCTGATAAGAAGTTGGGGAGAACCAAATAATAAGTCTTGTTGAGGTCCTACTGTTTTGCAGATGCTATTACATTTGCTCAGTGTACTTGGAAACAATTAAGAGTATCTTTTCTTATTGATTCTAGATTTGGAATTATTTCATAAATGGATCCTTATGTTAATGAAACTTTTATATATTTGCAGCGCTCTGGATGTTCTGAAGTATGAGGAAGTTGACATGGAGTTATTAGCCAAGGCTGTTCCAGACCCCTTGAAGAAGTACACTAAATGTAGAGAGCTAGCTGCAAGACTGAGAATAGAAGGTAGAAAACAATTTTTTACCTGGGATCCCTATAGCCTATACACTCTCTTTTCTTTTTTTTTTTCCTTTTTTTTTCTTTATTATTTCTCTTTTCCTTTTTTTTTGGGGGGGGGGGTGAGGCCTTTGAGATACACTCTCTTTTCCATGTGCAAATTATGAGTAAACAGTAGATCCATTAACAGTTCTGTGCCAGGCCGGGCATGCTGGCTCATGCCTGTAATCCTTGCACTCTGGGAGGCCGAGGTGGGCGATCGTTTGAGCTCAGGAGTTCGAAACCAGCCTGAGCAAGAGCAAGACCCGATCTCTACCCAAAATAGTAAGAAGTTAATTGGACAGCTAAAAAATATATAGAAAAAAATCAGCTGGGCATGGTGGTCTCGGGAGGCTGAGGCAGCAGGATTGCTTGAGCCCAGGAGTTTGAGGTTGCTGTGAGCTAGGCTGACGCCACGGCACTCACTCTAGCCTGGGCAACAGAGTGAAACTTTGTCTTAAAAAAATAAAAAAGAGTTCTGTGCCAGGAGGAGCCATTGTTATGGTAGGACCAGCATAGTATTATCCTCTGTGCCATCTGAGTGTGGTCGCCAGGTAGCCACATTGCAACACCTGAAGCTTGTTAGAAATAAAGAATCTCAGGCTCCACCTCAGGCCCACTGAGTGAGAATCTGGATTTTAACAAGATCCCCAGGTGATTTGTGTGCACATTTCAAGTAAGTGGTACCAAAGAGCTCCTTGTCAAAAAACACTTATTTTTAACCTTGACCTTTTTTGTCACATTCTCCCCACCTAATGTTCTTTCTTTTTTTTTTTTTGAGACAGAGTCTCACATTGTTGCCCAGGCTAGAGTGAGTGCCGTGGCATCAGCCTAGCTCACAGCAACCTCAAACTCCTGGGCTCAAGCTATCCTGCTGCCTCAGCCTCCCAAGTAGCTGGGACTACAGGCATGTGACACCATGCCCGGCTGGTTTTTTCTATATATATTAGTTGGCCAATTAATTTCTTTCTATTTATAGTAGAGACGGGGTCTCGCTCTTGCTCAGGCTGGTCTCGAACTCCTGACCTTGAGCAATCCGCCCACCTTGGCCTCCCAGAGTGCTAGGATTACAGACGTGAGCTACCGCACCCGGCCCTTTTGGGGGGTGGAGTCTTGATCTGTCACCTTGGCTAGAGTGCCATGGCGTCCTCACAGCAACCTCAAACTCCTGGGCTCAAGCGATTCTCCTACCGCGGCCTCCTGAGTAGCGGGAACTACAAGCACACACTACCATATCCAGCTAATTTCTTTCTATTTTTAGTAGAGATGGGGTCTCACTCTTGCTCAGGCTGGTCTCGAACTCCTGAGCTCAAGCAATTCTCCCATCTCAGCTTCCCAGAGTGCTAGGATTACAGGTATGAGCCACTGTGCCCAGCCCAAAAGCTCTTTGTAAATTATAAAAGGCTATATAAATGTAAGTTGTCAGTATAATCCAGGTATCATAACATAATTCTAATTTTGTTCACCAGCCACTTATGAATCAGCATTTTTCCAGCAACTACAAGAAATAAAGGAAGTTCAGCGAGATGAAGCTCTTCAACTGCCAAGAGACCTAGATTATTTGTCTATCAAGGATGTGTCTTTGTCCCAGGAAGTTCGAGAGAAACTGCATTTCATTCGTCCACAGACGGTAAGAAAACAGGCAGTAGAATAGGAGCAAGTTATAAATAAATATCTGGTGCTTTAATTTTTTAAACCTGGGGTTATAATGGTCATATAACTGTGCTATTTAATCATAAGAAATTTTACCTTAGATTTTCCTGTATCTCTGTGTATGATAGATGTTAATATATCCCTTGAGAGAGGATAAATCTTAGAATAAATAAAGTCAAAACTTGATTTGATTATAATTATTCTCATGTCCCAACCATCTGTACAAACTAGTATGCATGACTTAAAAAAAACCACACTGTGTTGAAAGGTAGTAACATATTAGTGGTTTTCAAACTACTACTTGGATCCCTCCCTACAAGTTTCATGGTATTGTCTTAGGAGTGAATAGGAGGACTAAGAGAACCAAAGAGTTCCCCCACCCTGTGTTTCAGCCTACTTGTGTGCATGTGCACATTCGTATGTGTAAACCTTTCATTTATTATATAGTATATAGTATCGAGCTTCTAATAAATATTTCAAGACTGATAGGCTATATCTTTTGATTCTGAGATACATATTTTTCCACATTGTAACATCTCTAAAATTGGGTTGTATCTTAAAAATTGAGGTATGTCAAGTTTAATGGGCAGTATTTCTCTTAGTAGAGGTTCATAAAATAAAGGAGAATTTTATAAAAATATGGTCTATAAAAAAGTTTGGAAAAAAAACATTTTTACAGTGAGGAGTGACTTGATCAATTTAACATAGTGTTCTTAGCAGTAGTCATCATGGAAACCAGGACAAGTAGGCCTTAAATTTTATGACTCTGACCCCCTCCTATTGATTTTAGGTTATGTTTTTATGGATAATCCTAGGCTGCTCTGCCCAACACAATAGCTACTAACCAACTGTGGTTATTTACATTAATTAAAATTAAATAAAATTCAGCTCTTTAGTCTCACTAGAGACATTTCAAGTGCCCAGTAGCCACATGTGATGAGTGGCTGCCATATTGGACATTGCATTATTGCGATGCAAATGTTACAGAAAATTTCCACCATCACAGAAAGTTCAGTTAGACAGCACTGGTCATAGCAGTTCCGAACCCCTTAGCTATAATTCCAAAATACAAAAAGTTTTGACAGAATTTACCACAGACTTATTTAGTAGCAAAACTGATCTCAACTGACTTGAGGCTATTTGGTCTTTTTACCACTTATAGAGAATATTCATCCATTTCACTGTGCAAATACATTGCAGAAATAACAATAAAATTAAAAATGGAGGGTGCTGCCCCACACCACTGGAGATGTTACATTATGTACAGTTTACACACCTTATTAGAAAATCATATGACTTCAAGGATTTCAAATAAGGGACTATGGACCTATATTTTGTAAAGGAACTCCATTACAGTTTTTCTTAGTTTAATGAAAAGAAAAAGTAGGTACTCTAATATCTGTTAGTCATGTGATCTTGCACTAGTCATTTTAACTTCTCTGAGCCTGAGTTTCCCATCTGTAAAATGAAGACATAAATAATAATCACATTTCCTTTACTTTGCATGGTAATACATTAAGATAACGATGAAGATATTTTACAAACTACACTACACAGTTTGTTAGTAGGAGGAAAATAGATTCCATTTGATGTTGCTCGCTTACATTTCTTTTGTGCTTTTAATTCTTAGATTGGGGCTGCTAGTCGTATACCGGGAGTGACACCTGCTGCCATCATCAATCTGCTCAGATTTGTGAAGACCACTCAGCAGAGACAGGCAGCTATGAATCAATTGCCCAAGACTGACCAATACTTATATGATACAGACAAACTTCAAGAGAGAGAGCTATAGCTTTCAATTCATAGAAGACTTCCAAAAATTGTGACTAATTTAAGCAATACACAAGTATAGATAAGAGATAAGAACTATTTAGCACCTGTTAAAATAGCTAATAAAGATTAGGTTATTATGAGTTCATCATTAATTTATGATAGAGGACAGAGATTATAATTATGCTTTTTCTATGTCTGAAAAAACTAGTTGTAAACAATTTATATTTTTTTTTCTAAGAAGCTCTAATATGGTTAGCCTGTTCATATATCTTTGTGCAATGTTCATCAAAGAGACATATAGTGAACCTAAAACTAAGCATGAAAACAAAAATCACAAACTTGCAGATTTGCCTACTTATAAGGACTTTGCCCATTAAGAGTACTAAATTAATTAAAAGTCTTTGAACCTGTTTTGAAAGTTAGTAATCTTTTGCCTGGTTATACTAGGTTAGGAAGCAATATCAAAGCCCTCAAATTCTTAGGGCTAAAAGTTTGAGATGATAAAAAATCATCCAGAATCATTCATCTAATTTCCAGTATTGGAATGTAGGATGAACGTTGACTTCTAAAAAGACTTCTGTACTTCTTCAGGAAATCCTCACCAATAATTGTTTTTGAACATTAATGAAAGCCCTATAGAATAGAAATATTGGAAATCACCATTGTTTCCTATCATCCACAATGTGGAAACTTATTTATTTGGTAACCTGGTTAACGGAAAATAAAGTAAAGGTAGTTGTTTTATATCATACAATAAAGATATTTTCTTATGACACTGTCATGGCCATGATTTTTTATTTTTTATTTTTTTTTTTTGAGACAGAGTCTCACTCTGTTACCTGGGCTACAGTGCTGTGGTGTCAGCCTAGCTCACAGCAACCTCAAACTCCTGGGCTCAAGCAATTCCTTCTGCCTTAGCCTCCCAAGTAGCTGGGACTACAGGCATGTGCATCCATGCCCAGCTAATTTTTTCTATATATGTTTTTAGTTGGCCAATTAATTTCTTTCTACTTATAGTAGAGACAGGGTCTCGCTCTTGCTCAGGCTGGTTTTGAACTCCTGACTTTGAGCAGTCCTCCTGCCTCGGCCTCCCACAGTGCTGAGATTACAGGTGTGAGCCGCCGGCCATGGCCATGATTTCTTAGCACTAAAGATAGGTCCATAGTAACTGGTGAGTAGTGTTTCCCTATTTTTAAGCCAGAATTGACAGAAGAACCAGAATAGTGCTGGTACTGAGTGGGATGACCAGCTGGGCCTTTCGACTGGCCCCTCAGGCACCTCAACCTTTCTGGATAGACTAGGGGATGAGTACAGCCAAATGGGCCATAGAGCCTACTTGTCCTTGGAATGCCAATCCAGATCTCTAGTGTCAGCCTAGGGAGAAGCTCCCGTGTCACCTTCAGGCCAAAGCAGGTACTTAGGGGAGTTCCAACAGTTCCAAAGCCACTTTGGATGCAGATCTATATGTGAAGCCTGATTATGGGTGTGAGGCAACCAAGTATCTGGTTGCTATAATTGCATATGGCCACTTGGATGTAGCTCAGTTTTGATGAATTTGTTTCATTAATTTTAGTCTTTCCAGAAAGTAGTCAGATCAGTAACAAGTAAAAAGTATTTGTAATGTTGGATCATTTAGCAATGATAAATTCTTTTTGATATTTGATTTAGTAATTTCAAAAGGTGGTAACTTTTCTTTTAGTCATTATAGCTACTTCTGGACAAAATTCTTATTACAGAGACCAATACCATATTATATATATTTTAAAAAGAAGGTATTTTATGTACCTGTTTAGCACAAGAAGGGAAATCACTGTTTTTAAACTTTTTTTTCTGATTAAATACAAGAGAAAAGCAGTGAATGGGGTGCCTTCTGAATGGAATATAACAAAAATTTATCTTAAGGAAAGTTCCTAAGTGCTTTGAGAGGTTCTTGACAGCTACAATGTGGGTCTAGTGACACTACACATTCAAAGAAACTAGGTTTATAATTCCATTACAATAGTAACTGTCACTGAAAAATGTTTGATGGAAAACATTTATTTTAGGTTCTGCCATTTGCTTTAGGATGTGAAACCTCTTTAAATCACAACTGAAAATATGTTAACATCACTCAAAATAATATTTCTGGGTTTTTTGGAGGGGGTGTTTTTGCTTGTTTTTGGGGGGGGGTGTGGGGTTTTTTTTGTTTTGAGACACGGGCTCGCTCTGTCATCCAGATTACAGTGCAGTGGCATCATCATAGCTCACTGCAGCCTCAAACTCCTGGGCTCAAGTGATCCTTCTGCCTCAGCCTCCCGAGAAGCTGGGACTACAGTTGCATGCCACCATGCTCGGCTAATTTTTTTTGTATATTATGTAGGGATGGGGTCTCCCTATGTTGCTCAGGCTGGTCTGAAACTCCTGGCCTCTAGTGATCCTCCTGCCTCGGCCTCCCAAAGTACTAGACTTACAAGCATCAGCCACCTCACCTGACTGCTCAAATAATGTTTCAAAACAGCCTATCTTCTGGTGCTGATAGCCAGAAGTGCTATAGACTATGATGCCCTAGGGGAAAATGAGCTAAAAATGTAACTTTTCAATTCAGTTACTTCATAGAAATCCCCTATCACTGGCAGTAGTCGGTTTCCAACAAAAGTTGGCCACGCTTGGTGATTTCCTCCACTCACCACAGACCAGACTGCCTAGTAGTTGAAAAAGCCATGCCAAAGTTCATTTCAACAGGAACACCACATAAAAAAGAGGAAATGGCTAAGTAATGCTAAGCATTGGTAAAATTATGGGGGGGGAGAGGGAAGATGAAGATAGGGACCTATGCTAAATTAAATCATTATGGCTTTAAAAATGAAGTTCCTGGCTGGTTGTGGTGGCTCACACCTGTAATCCTACCATGTTTCCCTGAAAATAAGACAGGGTCTTATATTTATTTTTCCTCAAGAAGACACCTTAGGGCTTATTTTCAGGGGACGTGTTATTTTCCTCTCAAAGCCTCAGCTTGCAGCATGCACCCGATGGCCGGGACTTGACAGGGGGAGCCGACCTTGTTGGTGGGGCTGCCCGCACCTTTCCAGTCACCTCTGGGATAGTAGTTCTCAAGATGGGCCAGATGAGAAGGGCTGCTCATCTTCTTTACTGCTCTGGGACGAAATTCACAGGTTGTGTAGATACGCTGCGTAGCCACGCCCATCACTAGGTCTTATTTTCAGGGTAGGGCTTATATTGCGCAAATGCTAAGAAATCCTGCTAGGGCTTATTTTATGGTTAGGTCTTACTTTCTGGGAAACATGGTAGCACTCTGGGAGTGGGGGTGGGGGGAGGATCACTCAAGGTCAGGAGTTGGAGACCAGCCTGAGCAAGAGCGAGATCCCGTCTCTACTAAAAATAGAAACAAATTGCCAGTCACGGTGGCTCAAGCCTGTAATCCTAGCTCTCTGGGAGGCCGAGGTGGGCGGATCATTTGAGCTCAGGAGTTCGAGACCAGCCTGAGCAAGAGCGAGACCCCATCTCTACTATAAATAGAAAGAAATTAATTGCCCAACTAATATATATAGAAAAAATTAGCCGGGCATGGTGGCGCATGCCTGTAGTCCCAGCTACTCGGGAGGCTGAGGCAGGAGGATCGCTTGAGCCCAGGAGTTTGAGGTTGCTGTGAGCTAGGCTGACGCCACAGCACTCTAGCCTGGGCAACAGAGCAAAGCCCTATCTCCCCCCAAAAAAAGTGTGGCACAAACACTTCAAAGGTGGTCGAGAATCTGTTGAAAGCGATCCATGTTCTGAAAGGCCTGCAACAAGCAGAACACCTGAGAATGTTGAATGTGTACGGGTTAGGTTAAGAGATTCTGGGAGAACTGTGTGAGGGTCCAAGATGCCTACTTTGAAGGGGAATGAGGTGTCCTGTGTACAATGTTTCTTGTATCTTCAATCAATGTCTCTATTTTTCATATTACAAGACTAGATACTTTCCAGACAGACCTTGTATCTCAAGAATGGAAAAACCAACATCACATGTACTTTTTTTTTTTTTCAGGCAGAGTCTCACTTTGTTGCCCCAGCTAGAATGCTGTGGCATCAGCCTAGCTCACAGCAACCTCAACTCTTGGGCTCAAGCAATCCTCCTGCCTCAGCCTCCTGAGTAGCTGGGACTATAGGCATGTGCCACCAAGCCCGTATATTTATAGTTTTCCAGCTAATTTCTATTTTTTTTAGTAGAGACGGGGTCTCGCTCTTGCTCAGGCTAGTCTCAAACTCCTGAGCTCAAATGATCCTCCTGCCTCAGCCTCCAAGAGTGCTAGGATTACAGGCATGACCACATGTACTTTTTAATTATGTGGAATTAATTGATGGGCACAAAGGGAAGTAAAAGTGATTGGAAATCAAGAAGCGTGGGAGTGGGGAGGAGAGGGGTAAAAACCTACCTAACAGGTACAATGAACACTATACAGGTGATAGGCACACTTAACAGCCCTGATTTAATCATTATAAAAGCTATCCATGTAACAAAAACATTTGTACCTCCTTAATATTTTGAAATTAAAAAAAAAAAAAAAAAAAAAAGCCAGGCCGGGCACAGTGGCTCACACCTGTAATCCTAGCACTCTGGGAGGCCGAAGCAGGAGGATTGCTCGAGGTCAGGAGTTCGAAACCAGCCTGAGCAAGAGCGAGACCCTGTCTCTACTATAAATAGAAAGAAATTAATTGGCCAACTAATATATAGAAAAAATTAGCCAGGCATGGTGGCTCATGCCTGTAGTCCCAGCTACTTGGGAGGCTGAGGCAGCAGGATTGCTTGAGCCCAGGAGTTTGAGGTTGCTGTGAGCTAGGCTGATGCCATGGCACTCACTCTAGCCTGGGCAACAAAGCAAGCCTCTGTCTCAAAAAAAAAAAAAAGCTAGATGAAGCTAAGTGATGTGATGCACACCTGTGGTCCTAGCTACTCAGGAGACTGGGCAGGAAAATCACTTGAGCCTGAGAGTTCAAGGCCAGCTTGGGCAATACAGTGAGACCCCATCTCAAAACATATATTAATACATAAAGCCAAATGAATTAATTTGTATATGTATCTTGATCCCCAAAACCTACTTCTTTATTGATAATTTATCCCCTGCTTATGTTTAACCATTTTGGTACCAGCGTCGACTTTAGTCGACAGCCGTGATATGACTTTTCTAATTTTTATCAAAATAAAATTGTGAACATTTAAAAATAACATAATGAAAACATATATGTGTATGTTACCTATCCTGATTTACATGACAAGTAAAGCTGCCTGTAAAGTAAAACAAGCTTTCAGTGCTTTAAAGCTTTCCTCATCACACTAGAGCAAAACGGATTCGTCGTCAATGCACAGCACAAACTATCGTGCGGACCATGAGTGCTGCTGTGGGCAAGGTTTCGTGGCCAGTGAGTGTGGTCCCAAAGTGGTTAAAAACATAGTTGAGACATTTTAAACTAAAACAAACAGTTCAAGATTAAAGATCTGCTGAGGAAAAGGCAGATTGCACTTAAATATAAAATTCCAACTCTGGGCCAAGTAAGGCGGCCCATGCCTGTAATCCCAGCACATTGAAATATTGAGGCAGGAGGATTGCTTGAGGCCAGGAGTTTGAGACCAGTCTGGTCAACATAGTGAGACTGAACAAAAAATAGAAATAGGTCAGGCGTGGTGGCTCATGCCTGTAATCTTAACACTCTGGGAAGCCAAGATGGGAGGATTGTTTGAGCTCAGGAGTTCGAGAACAGCCTGAGCAAGAGCGAGACCCCATCTCTACCAAAAATAGAAAAAATTAGCCGGGCATGGTGGTGCATGCCTGTAGTCCCAGCTACTTAGGAGGCTGAGGCAGTAGGATCGCTTGAGCCCAGGAGTTTGATGTTGCTGTGAACTAGGCTGATGCCATGGCACCCTAGCCTGGGCAACAGTGTAAGATTCTGTCTCAAAAAAAAAAAAAAAGGGTACTTCTTTTTGAGGTTGTGAAATAATCTCCCAAAATTAGATTATGGTGATGGTTGCACAACTCTGTGAAGATACTAAAGACAATTGAATTGTACACTTTTATTTTTTTATATAGAATTGTATACTTTATATAGAATTGTATATGGCCTGAATTATACACTTTAAAGGAGTGTATTTTATAATATGTGACATATATCAATAAAGCTGTTAGTTTTAAAAAAAAAAAGCTAATAGAATGTGTGATTGGCAAGCCCTTGAACTAGGATTCTCAAACCTGGTTGGAATCAGAATTCCTAATAGAGCTCATGAAACATGTAGATGGTCAAGTTTTACCCCAAGCAATTCTGATTTGGTTGGCCAGGAAGGGCTTGGCATCTATGCTTAACAAGCAAGCTTCATATGCTATTCTGATGCCCAGCCAACTGTGAGAACCACTGGCTTGTCTCCATAAATATCCATTGTCACAGCTGCTTTAGGCGAAAGCTATGTTACAATTAATTTAACAGTGTGTGCTGGCTCAGGATGCAGAATACAATCTCTATTATTGATTGAAGTGCTAGAGCAGTTTGGTTGTGCAGGAATGCTCAATTCACATCCTATTATAAAAATTCAAGTCTAAAGTAAAGCCATTCCACCTTCCAATGAGGTGGGTTGTGATGATTGCTGGGCAAGACCAAATATTTTTTAAATGTAAGCTTTGGGACTACTTGAATGCTTGGACCAGTTGAGACCATGTGCTTTCATGCTAAATAAAAAGGATGCAGTTATTTTAACCTAGAACCTCATTTTGACTGTCAGTGACCAAAATCAACATTTTCCAAACTATTGGCTGCAATTCATTAATAAGTCATGACATTTTCTGTCACAGGTCATACTATTCTCTGAAATTTTTGTTTCAGTAATTCACACACAAATTATAACACCAATTTTAAGATACATATTTTTCCATATTTTAACATCTCTAAATTGGTACTTATACTCAATGGCATGTAATAATTATAATCAGCAGCATTTAGCAACTTCCAATTGAAAACGTCTTATATGCGATGAAATAACAGTGTGTGTTTGCATTGCGTTGCAATATAAAATATATTTCTGGCTCATGCCTGTAATCCCAGTACTTTGGGAGGCTGAGGCAGGAGGATCGCTTGAGGCCAGGAGTTTGAGGCCAGCCTGGGCAACATGGCAAGACCCCATCTCTACAAAAATTAAAAAATTAGCTACAAATGGTGGCACATGCCTATAGTCCCAGCTACTTGGCAGGCTGTGGCAGGAGGATCGCCTGAGCCCAGGAGTTAGAGGCTGCAGTGAGCTATGATCGTGCCACTGCACTCCAGCCTGGGTGACAAAGCAAGACTCAAAAAAAAAAAAATACATATATATATATATATATATATATATTTCTTACTGTGGATCATAGTTAAAAGTTTGAAAAACAGTACTCTGATGAGAAAAACACATTAGGTTTCTTTTACATTTATGTATTCTTCAAAGTAAGTATTTTTAAAAAATTTTTTAAAAACAGTCTTTTAAATCCCTTTTTTCCTACACTCTAATTTTATAGATATAACTTAGCCTTGCTAAGTGATGTAATTAAGGTCTACTTTAACTTCAAGTTGCTGTTGAGCATGGATCTCAGGTCTTCTGACATCACCACACCTTTCTGCCACTTATAGTGGGTTATTTCCCCCTAGAGACCAGAGGTCCTCTACTGATTAAAAAGCTTCTCCATCCTTCCTAAACAATCCTGGATACAAATCTGTTTTTTTAGTTTAACCTTCAGTTCCCACTCACACCCTTTGTAGCATATTTCATGTTAAGCATTTATGGAATTGCCATGCTTATTAATTAGCCATTGTAGCATTCACTCTAATTTAAACTCCTTCAGAGTTTGCAGGGTGTAAGGGAATTTAGACTTTGTGTGAATTTCACTTGAATAGCACCCTCTGCAGACCTAAAATAGTCTTCATATACTTGAAGACAGTAATAATTCCTTGGTATTTGCTAGGCTAAACAACTATTTTTTAATCCAGTGCCTCATAATTAAGTCATTTTTAGTCTTTAATTATATTGGTTACTTTTAGAATTCTTTTTGAGTTGGTCTACACCCTTTTAAAACATGGATGATCCAAATTTAAAACAGCACAGTAAGATACATAAAACACACTGCCTAAATTTAAAAAGAAACATTTCTAGAATATACTGCATTTTAACACAAGACCAGACTTTTCCGTGGGGGGGTGGGGAATGGGGTGAGTGTGTGTTTCAAGCAATGAAAGGAAACTTCTTGAATTTTCTGTATTTCCAATTTCACAAGAAACAACCTCAAGGAAGGCAGTTTAACTCAAAATTCAGAATCAGGGGCCGTGTGCGGTGGCTCACGCCTGTAATCTTAGCACTCTGGGAGGCCAAGGCGGGCAGATTGCTCAAGGTCAGGAGTTCGAAACCAGCCTGAGCAAGAGCGAGACCCTGTCTCTACTATAAATAGAAAGAAATTCATTGGTCAACTAATATATATAGAAAAAATTAGCCAGGCATGGTGGCGCATGCCACCTCCAAGACCCGGGGGAAAGCAAGGGTGACTGGGAAGACCCGTCTAAGTTGGTTGGGCCCAGCTGGAGCAGAATGAATGTGCATAACAGTAGCACAGGGTGGGTTCGGTTCTGCCATTTGCCAGATGTGTGGCCTATCTACTTGGGAGTCCCAGCTAGTTGGGAGGCTGAGGCAGTAGGATTGCTTGAGCCCAGGAGTTTGAGGTTGCTGTGAGCTAGGCTGATGACATGGCCCTCACTCTAGCCTGAGCAACAAAGCAAGACTCTGTCTCCAAAAAAAAAAAAAAAAAAATGAAACCAGAACCAGGTATTACAACACCAAAGAAAAATACTCATGATCTGAGCAGTTATATAAAATAATGAAGACTTTTTTTTTAATTTAAAAAAATTTTTTTCCCCACTGGATACCTCTTAAACAAATTAATGAAGAAATTGAGGTCCAAGAAATGCATCCCTAACCTCAATATAAAGACAACTATGAGAAAATGTTGTTTATACCCAACCACAACAAAATAAAATTTATCACCTCATTTCTTATTAGACATATACTGAGTTGCCAGTTCTGTATATTAATAGAATCCTAGGGGAGAGAGGGATGGGTATATGCATACATAATGAGTGAGATGTGCACCATCTGAGGGATGGTCATGCTAGAAACTCAGACTTGTGGGGGGAGGTGGGGAAGGGGCATTTATTGAAACCTTAAAATTTGTGCCCCCATAATATGCCGAAATAAAAAAAAAAAAAAAATAGAATCCTGTAAGAGGCTCAACAGAGAAGTCCAAAGGGTCAATCAAGAACATATGGTAAAGAAGAAAAAAAACAAAACAAAACATATGGTGGTAACAGCTCAAGTGAGGTCCTTCTTTTGTTGCACTGATATAGCTGCACCTCTTATTCCCAGGCCTCAGAAAATATTGCGGATGTCCTCACCAGAGGGCTGAGAACCACTTCCTCAGTTTGGGTGCCTCCAGACAACACTCAAACTCAAACTGCTTATGTGGCACCTCTAACTGTCACACCAACTAGGATATTCCCTAAATCACATGATTTTACTAAATATTTAACCAAAGGGAATATGTACGTTGTTTCGTTATTACCCATCTGGTGTTTAACCTCTGGAAACTGCACTTAGAAGATCACATCACACTATTCTCTGTTAACTTATGCTTTTTCACTGGAGTAAATAAAACTGCCAACTTTTGACTTAGGTGTATTTTAATAAAATCTATTTGGTTTTATACAAGCAATAACCTACAATTTAGACAATGTATCAAAAGAGATTGTGTTAAAGGCAATATCCAGACTATGTTGTTGCTTTGATCTGTTGTGAATTAGCTTTGAATGTAGAGTTTGACAAAAAGTAAAACTACCTGAACTCAAAAGACCATGATTGTTTAAAATAAAAACTTTTAATTCCTAGTACAAAGGTTATACTCCCCCCTTGACCTTATTAACTCTAAGTAGAACAAATTATTTTTGTCTGCCAAAAAAAGGAAAGTAAATTTAAAGCTATCACCTAATTCACCTTGCTTTTACGAAACAGTTGGTAAAATTTTCATGACTGCCTTGTGATTAACGCTATGAAATATGACCTAGATTAGAATATTATTAGGTGGATTTGCAATTAGCTGGAACACCATAATCAAATAACAGTTCTCTAGTGCAGTTCCGCAGGCCTCTGGCTTTGGACCTAGTTTCTTTAGTACTTATCAGTAATTTAAGTAAAAACTCAGAAACATGGCCGGGCACGGTGGCTCATGCGCTAGGCTCAATCCTAGCACTCTGAGAGGTCGAGATGGGCGGATTGCTCGAGGTCAGGAGTTTAAAACCAGCCTGAGCGAGACCCCATCTCTACTAAAAATAGAAATTAATAGACCAACTAAAAATATATATACAAAAAATTAGCCGGGCATGGTGGCACATGCCTGTAGTCCCAGCTACTCGGGAGGCTGAGGCAGAAGGATCACTTGAGCCCAGGAGTTTGAGGTTGCTGTGAGCTAGGCTGATGTCACAGCACTCACTGTAGCCTGGGCGACAAAGTGAGACTCTGTCTCAAAAAAAAACAAAACTCAGAAACATAAATATCAGATTTGTAAGTTACAAAGCCCACATTTTTACTTATTATGCTAGTTAGTCTCTAGATTCAAAATTATCTCAACCAGATGATGAAATATAGCATAAATTCCCAACATTTGAGGTGCTTTTGTTGTTGCTGTGGACAGGCAGTAAGATTTATTGGTGGGCCTGGGTGAGGAGGGGGCAGCACAGCAGAAGCCCTCATGAATGCAGGGCCTGCCACTTGTCCAGGGGGCCATGACTGGGGATGTATTTGACCCCTCACCCATCCAGGATGAACAGCTTCTCAGCCACCAGATCTTCAAATTCAACTTGGTTAAACATAGTAAAGCCCCACTTCTTTGAGATGTGCATTTTCTGGCAGCCAGTGAACTTGAACTTGGCCTTCCATAGGGCCTCAATCACATGTTCCTTGTTCTGCAGCTTTGTGGGGACAAACATGATGACTTGGCCAATGTGAATTCTGGCCACAGTGCACTGGGACTTTCCAAAGTCACCTCAAGTACCTGTCTGCAGCCTAGACTAGGGACAGCGCAAGGTCTGAGACATGAAAGTATATTGGAAAGGGCTTGTCTCCAAAGGTCCCTTAGAGCAACCTGCACAAGTGACAAGCTGCGTGTGAACACTGAGGAGGAGGCTGCTGTTTGCAGCCATCACACACCATTTTTTTAAAAAATTAACCATACAGTGGTGTGGCATTCTGGATTGAATCCTGGAACAGGAAAAAGAATTAATAGAAAACTGTGAAATCAGAATAAAACCTAGAGATTAACACACCAATGTTGGTGTGTTACTTACATACTACGGTACCGTAAGATGGGAACATTAGGGTATGCTAACTAGGTGAGGGGTATATGGAAACTCCATCTTATCTTTGCAACTTTTCTGTAAACCTTGTTATCCCAAAATAAAAGTGTAAGGGGGGAAAAACACCATACAATGAGTTTAAAAGAGACCCTCCTAAAATATAATTTGCATTTTAAAAAATCAGGTGTTTGTTGACCATAGTTTAGAAGTACAATGGAGTTGCTTAAAGCAACTGTGCTGTAATATTCCGAACAACTGTAATTAATAAAAGCTACCTTTTTTTTGGATGGTGACAATAAAAGCTACCTTTTATTGGCTGCGTATAGGCCAGATACTGGGCATGGGATGCCTTATTTACTATCATAATCTTGAGAGATAGGTAGCATTGTCCCCAAAAGAGAAATGACAAAAGGGAAGCTTTTCCCCATTATACCACTGATCATCTAGTCCAAATGCATCAGTCTAAGAAACACCCAAAAAAGATGACTTATCTCAAATTACATTAACAGCAGCACACTCTAGATTAAGAGAATATTTTATGCATGCATCCACAGCCATATTTAATTTTGGTGAAAACTTTAAAAAGCTATAAACTGAGATCCTCATTTTCTGAGGCTTGTGTATATATTTCAAATAAAGATTTTTCTCTTATCAAAACAAAAGCTATTAACTGGAAAAGAATACAGCATGGTAAGAATCTAGGAACCATGTGACATAAGAAACAACTGTAGGAACTTAGTGTTTAGCTCAAAGGGGCATCAATTGGTGTCTTCAAGTAAATTTGTGGCTCTTGTAGAAGAGAATGAAGTCATGATTATACTACAGCCCAGATATGACTGGGAGGAACCAGCAGGCAAACTCAAATATTGAAAAAAATTCATCCAGCAATAGGATAACTTAAAAAGTTCCCAATACCTAACCTCTTCATGCATCAGTCTGTCATCTGTAATATGGGTACCTGGCCCCTACAAAGGTTGGCAAGAATTCAATGAGATGCCTCTGCCCTGTAATATATGACACACAAGCAAAGTATTTGATGAATATACTCAAAGCTGACTAGGCTAGGCAGCTCATGCCTGTAACCTCACTTTGAGAGGCCAACACCGGAGGACTGCTGAGGTCAAGAGTTTAAGACCAGCCTGGGCAAGATAGTGAGACTGTCCATACAAAAAATTTAAAAATTGAGCCTAGGCATTGGAAGGTTACAGTTAGCTATAATCACACTAGTGCACTCCAGCTTGGGAAACAGGAAGATCCTGTGTCTCAAAACAAAACCCACAAAAATGGACTTGTGGTTAGACTCAAAGATTTTTAAGTTTTCTTCTAATTTTCTATGTGATTGTCATGAGGCCAAGTTAAGCCCTATATACTCTGATATGTCTGAAAAGTAATACAGGTCTCAGCTATTCCTGACAAATACCTTTTCTGGCCCGTCTAAATTACATCCCTTTTACTCTTCTCCCTCATAGCATCCTTGTTTTCCTTCATAGCATCATCACAACTTATAATTACTTATTGAATATCTAGTTCCCCCACTGACTACAAACTCAAAGGGCTTGAACTGTGCCCATGTTGCTCACAGCTCTATTTTCAATGCTTAGAATAGTGCCTAGCACATAGTAGGCACAGAATTTCTGAAACAAATTAGCTCTTCACTGTCCTACAGAATCTCTGTAGCACTATTTTTCCTTTAAAAAAACCAATCTCTTGGCTAGGCGCAGTGGCTCACACATGTAATCCTAGCACTTTGGGAGGCTGAGGTGGAGGATTGCATGAGGCCAGGAGTTTGAGACCAGCTGAGCAAGAGCAAGACTCTGTTTCTACTATGAATAGAAAGAAATTAGCCAAACAATAGGAAAAAAAAATTAGTGGGGCACAGTGGCACGTGCCTGTAGTCCCAGCTACCCAGGAGGCTGAGGCAGGAGGATCACTTGAGGCCAAGAGTTTGAGGTTGCAGTGAGCTAGGCTGCCACCACTGCACTCTAGCCCAGGCAACAGAGTGAAACTGTCTCAAAAAAAACAAAAACAAAAACAAAAAAAAAAATCTCTTCATTACTAAATGGTTCACTTCAGAAAACAGCTTGGCAGTTTAAGTTTACCACACAGCCCAGTAACTCCACTTCTAGGTATTTATACAAGTAAATGAAATGTATGTTACACACAAGCCTACATGTGAATGTTTATAGCAGCTTTATTCGTAATTGCCCCAAACTGGAAACAACCAAATGTCCCTCTGCTGGGAGTGGATACACTATCATACATCCATTAAAAACGAACAGATTACTGACATATGCAAAATGGATGAGTCTCAAATGCATCATGCTAAGTGAGGCCAGACTCAAAATGATTATATACTGCATTAGCCCAGGTATGAGTAACTGCAAAAACAAAATTTACGAACAGATCAGTGGTTACCAAGGGGCTAGGGGGTTAGAAGTTGACAACAAATGAGGACAGGGGAACTTTGGGGGATGGAACCATCCTATATTTTAACTGTGGCTAACTGTATACATTTATCAAAACTTACATAACTAGGAAAAATTTTAAAGTAACACCTTTATAAAAATGGGATTTTAAGTCCCTTGTTTTAAATATTCAGATATCCTTTGCTTAGAATTGAAACAATTTCACATTGTCATATTAACTCCCATAGACTACAAACTGAACTCACTTAACCCTTAGAGATAGATGGGCCTACTAAAAGCAGTCCGAAATTGACAGTTGCAAATAATCAGATCAGAGCAAGGAATATTTAAATACCAATCTTTAAATGAAACCTTTTAGAGTTACACTAAGATATAAATGGTAAGTAACAGTTACTACAAAAGCAAGATCATGTTGACAACCCAATGCTAAAACTCTGGCCTATTAATGTAAGTTGTCAATATTCCTCATGGAGAATGTAAACGAGACAGGATTGATGTTAGTTCAAAACAAATCACGTCCCAGACTTTCATTGTCATAGCTGAGGCCTGATTCATGTAAGATTTGGGAAGTAATTAGGATTAACTATGGGAAAGGCAAGGTACTGAAATCTGAGTTCTGATCTGGCCAAAACCCAGTAATTTCGGAAGTCCTTATTAGGGTATGAGTTAGAAAGGAAAAAAACCTCAGATATGCCTTAATGACAGTATTTTTAACTAGAATGCCTTTCCCATTGCCTTTAATATTCTAAGATCACACCAGAATTTCCAGAAGAAAACTTCAAGTCCGCACCTGAAGTTACTTATAACCAAACACAGCTGTACAACTTAAAACAGTTTCAAAGTACCAGTTTCAGGCATTCATGTTAATTTTCACTTTTGAAATCCACTCTCAAATTGTTTTTAATCAATTCTGATACAAGAGTTATTGTAGGAGATACATGCTCCTCTATCCTGTTTAAAAGTTCCTCTATTGTATTGAGCTAGTTTGTAATGAGTGCCAGTAGGTGGTGCTCAAACCAGACAGTTGTCTTAGTCACACACTGGGTTTCACCAAGTGAAACTTAGTATACTATTAACTGGAGCTCTTCTGAGACTATCCTTTAATGGTGGCAGCAATATTAAAGTTAGACCTTGATTCTTAGAGGTGGAGTAGTATCTCTTATCTGGTAAATCCTACTAAAGCTGTGCCAATTTGCTGTTAATACATCAACCATCTACTGGCCAGCTATACTTAATGACCTCATCTCCTCTAATCAAGCAAATACCAAGCTTACGCCAACATGAGGCAAGAAACAGAACAAAATCTTTCAATTTACAGCTCTGGATGCCTGAGAGCACTATAAGGCATTTTTACACAGTTCAGACTTAAATGAAGGAAAAGGCTACAAACATTTTAAACTGGTCTTTCACCTATGGCCACATCAAGTAGCTTGATGGGTACCCTTTGATGACCATCATGTTGCATGTCACTGTTTTGACCCCTTACCCTAAATCCTACTTATCTGCCATGTATTAACATGTAAATTTTGCTTGTCTGGTAAGCTGAACTTAATTCCTTTCATAAGCAAAACACTCCTTTAGATATTAAGCCTGAGGTACAGAATTACTGCTAAATTTCAAAGATTCATGCAGTGTTATTTCAAACACTCAAGTGTCCAAAACCAGGATAGAGTGACACTCAAGGAAGCTGATTACAAGTCTGCAATTATCCCAAAGTAAATATAGGACTCATTTTTGTCAACTACTTAGCTACTTCAAACCTTAATGTTAGTGCCTTGGCTCTTGGGTAATTATTCTTGAATAGCACTTGGTAATTTTCAAAATGATTTCGAACTAAAGCTTACGCTTATCCCTGTTCGCTTAAGCTGTATTTACCACTGTACCTCAAAAATCTTGAGTTTAACCTCCAGTATAAAAATGTTAACTTTCCACCTAAATTCTGCTTTTTAAGATGAAATTCCTATTGGAAATAAATTTCTTATTTAACAGTTAATACCCAACAACTTTATCTTCCTTTCAAAAGCTGAGCAGTCTTCAATACTAAAAGCCTCACTTTTAGCTTTTTAATGGCAGTGATTTATAAATGCACATTCTAATTAACTGAAAAACTAGAATTTGAAATTCCTTAAGTTTACTCATTATCTAGTTTTATATATGTAGCACATGGCCTTGACTGTTACACAGGTTTTGTCCTCCCTAAAATTACAGGTGAACAAAAAAAGCATACCACATTTCTATCCTAAATAAGTTTTGTGACCAGAGCCCTCCCATAGCTTTTCACAAGCTACTGTCAAGATTTCTCCCTTAGCAATAGGTAGGGGAAAAAAACCTTTATTTCCAACCTGGAAAAAGAAACATTAACTCAGAATTACTTTCTACATTTCAGCAGCATATTCATCACCAGAAATAGATCATAAAGTCTTTTGCCTACGGATTTCTATAAAATTTTCAGTGTTGACCAAAAGAAGACACAGGTTTCTCATTAAACTTTGTTTTAATGGGTCTCAAAATTCTGTGACAGATTTTTGGTCAAGTTGTTTCCATTAAAAAGTACTGATTTTAAAAACTAATAACTTAAAACTGCCACACAAAAAGAAACAAAAGTGGTCCACAAAACATTCTCCTTTCCTTCTGAAGGTTTTACGATGCATTGTTATTAACAACCAGTCTTTTACTATTAAACTTAAATGGCCAATTGAAACAAACAGTTCTGAGACCGTTCTTCCACCACTGATTAAGAGTGGGGTGGCAGGTAATAGGGATAATATTCATTTAGCCTTCTGAGCTTTCTGGGCTGATTTGGTGACCTTGCCAGCTCCAGCAGCCTTCTTGTCCACTGCTTTGATGACACCCACAGCAACTGTCTGTCTCATATCACGAACAGCAAAACGACCTATTAAAACAAATGTAAGATTACCATGAGAAACACTGGGTTCAAAATAGCAGTATTTCACCTTTAACTTCTAACTGTACTCCACAAGTAGTCATCCTTACCCAGAGGAGGATAGTCTGAGAAGCTCTCGACACACATGGGCTTGCCAGGAACCATATCGACGATGGCAGCATCACCAGACTTCAAGAATTTAGGACCATCCTCCAGCTTCTTTCCAGAGCGGCGATCAATCTTTTCCTTCAGCTCAGCAAACTTGCAGGCAATGTGAGCAGTGTGACAATCCAGTACAGGAGCATAGCCAGCGCTAATTTGGCCTGGATGGTTCAGGATAATCACCTTGGAAAAAAGATTTGCATTTAGTATCTCAGACTTTGGGTTCTACATCAACTTAAGACCATAACATATCTTAAATCGTTTTACCTGAGCAGTGAAGCCTGCTGCTTCCATTGGTGGGTCGTTTTTGCTGTCACCAGCAACATTGCCACGACGAACATCTTTGACAGACACGTTCTTGACGTTGAAACCCACGTTGTCCCCTGGAAGAGCTTCGCTCAAAGCTTCATGGTGCATTTCAACGGACTTTACTTCAGTTGTAACATTGACTGGAGCAAAGGTGACCACCATGCCGGGTTTGAGAACACCAGTCTCCACTCGGCCCACAGGGACAGTGCCAATACCTAAAATATTTACAGCATAGCATCATAAATACCTTGCAGAGATGTAGATGGCATCTACCCAAGACTAAGTTATGCCCTGATAGTATTTTAATGAACTTACCACCAATTTTGTAGACATCCTGGAGAGGCAGACGCAAGGGCTTGTCAGTTGGACGAGTTGGTGGCAGGATGCAATCCAGAGCTTCAAGCAGTGTGGTTCCACTGGCATTACCATCTTTACGGGTGACTTTCCATCCCTTGAACCAAGGCATCTGAAACAGAAGATTATCAATTAGTGTCACCATCAAATCGCCATTCCCAGAGCTTTTCAACTGTTTCAAAAGTCACTTACGTTAGCACTTGGCTCCAACATGTTGTCACCATTCCAGCCAGAAATTGGCACAAATGCTACTGTGTCAGGGTTGTAGCCAATTTTCTTAATGTAAGTGCTGACTTCTTTAACAATTTCCTCGTATCTCTTCTGGCTGTAGGGCGGCTCAGTGGAATCCATTTTGTTAACACCAACAATTAGTTGTTTCACACCTAGTGTGTAAGCCAGAAGGGCATGCTCACGGGTCTGCCCATTCTTTGAGATACCAGCTTCAAATTCACCAACTCCAGCAGCAACAATCAGGACAGCACAGTCAGCCTTTTAAAGAAAATACATCCCGTTAGATGATTAATCAAAGGACAAACCCAGTTTTCCCAACGTAGAAAACATGTCCAGAGTTATTAAAATCCCACAAACCTGAGATGTGCCTGTAATCATGTTTTTGATAAAGTCTCTGTGTCCTGGGGCATCAATAATAGTCACATAATATTTGCTGGTCTCAAATTTCCACAGGGAGATATCAATGGTGATACCACGCTCACGCTCAGCTTTCAGTTTATCCAAGACCCATGCATACTTGAAGGAGCCCTTTCCCATCTGTTAAGATTAAGAGTGGTTACTAAGACATGATCCAGCTTGAAATTCCTTGCTCCCTTACTTGGCAGTAATATGTATCCACTTTACAACTGCTATGCCTACACATGGTTTTAACACTGTCAACAGGGTAACTGAGTTGAGATTAATAATTTGTCATTATTTTACCTATTAACTTCCGAACCTATGTAACTACCGCTGCCACTTAATATTCTTTTTACTAGCAAACTCAAGTGTTTTAAACTAGTTTTCCCTTTGTACTATCATACATACTTCAGCGGCCTCCTTCTCAAATTTTTCGATGGTTCTTTTGTCGATCCCACCACATTTGTAGATCAGATGGCCAGTAGTGGTGGACTTGCCCGAATCTACGTGTCCGATGACGACGATGTTGATGTGGGTCTTTTCCTTCCCCATTTTGGCTTTTATGGGTGGTTTTCACGGCACCTGAAATGCAAGAAAAAAAAACCTTTGAACCACTGTCGAAAAGCTTGAGAGTAAGCCAGGACCCAAACTCAAAGGGCAAATTCCAAGGAGAATTACGGCTAGTGCCAAGCTGGCCTAACTCTTCAGTCTCCACCCACCAAGTGTAGGGAAACTCCGGCGCATAAAGTCCCCTCCCCCACCGCGAGGAAGAGGTTCTCCAAAAGCCGGGAGGAGTAATCGAGGTGCCTGGACGGCGCCCGGGCACACCGCGGGGTCACGGGAAGCGGCGGCAGAGGAGGGAAAGGCCCTTTTCCTTTGTGTGGGTGACTCACCCGCCCCATCTCCCGGGCCGCCGCGTCCTCCATTTTGAGCTCCCTGCAGCAGGCCGGGGAGCGGCCATCTTTCCGCGCACGCAACTGGTGCCGAGCGGGCCGGCCGCGCCGCCGGGGTGGGGCGGCACACGGCGGCGCAAGGCTGGCACCGGAGCCGCCCGGCCCGCTCCCCGCCACCCGCCCTCGCGTCCGACTCTCGGTGGCCGAGACCCGTAGGCCCCGCCTCGCCCAACATGTGCGCTGGGACCCGCGCGGTCCCCGCCGCCGCCCGGTGCGCGCCTCGCGGCGGCCCCACAGCCCCAAGAACCGGAGAACGGCGAGCGCGCGGACACCCAACCCAACATCGCCAAAACCATCCCGGCAGAGCAAAAAAGTCGTAGCCGTCCGCCCGAAAATCAAGAGGTCGGAGACGAGGAAGGAGGGCAGGCTCGAAGGTGCGACCGGATTCGCACGCGGCGGCCACGGCGCCCAAGCCAGGCCTCCACGCAAGCACGAGGCGAAGGAGGACCGGGAAAAAGCGCAAGGCCCCGAACTCTCCCACCCCCTTACGGCCGGAAATTCGGGATCGAGAACCTCGTAAAGTGGCCCAAAAGCATAGCACTAGAGAAGGCACGCGAGGGCCGCCACCATCTGGACGTGGCCAGGCCCGCGTAAGCCACACCCGGCACTCACCTGTGTTCTGGCGGCAAACCCGTTGCGAAAAAGAACGTTCAGGGCGACTACGGCACTTATATACGGTTCTCCCCCACCCTCGGGAAAAGGGCGGAGCCAGCACACGACACCACTTTCCCAGTTTACCCCGCGCCACCTCCACTAGGCACCCGTTCAATTGCCATCCCCTCCCCCCTACTTCTCGGGGACTGTGGGCGATGTGCGCTCGGCCCACTCAAGGGCACGCCGATCCTCGCGCATGCTCCTCTCGCCCCCGACGCTGATGAGGGCGAGTGGCGGGGAGGCGGGGACACCACGATCTCTCGGTTCTGGGTTAGTGGGAGTTTGACGACGGTCCCTGGGATTCCCTGAGGCCGGGGCGAGTCCTCCTTTTGTATGAATTACACTCAGCTCCAGCTGGGGGCAAGGGAGGGTGGCGGCAAGGAGGCAGCCTGGAGGGGGCGTCCAGAACCTTCCCTCTGCCGTTCCTGGCTTAGCCGGAAAGGTTGCTTCGAGATTGGGGTATACCCTTCACCCCGCAGTCCTCCTCCCGCTCTCAGGCTGGCCATCTGGCTGGTCCGGGACTAGCCCCTAGCTTCCTCCTCTGCTCGTCCCAGCCTGGTCCGGGGCTGGCTCCTCCCCGCCCCTCCCGTCTGGAGAGGAGGAGGAGTGCCAAGCCCCGGGACCCCGAGGGGGTTGGGGCCCAGCGCTGGGCTGCAGGGCCGCCTTCGCGGCTTCCGAATCCAAAGGCGGTTCAGCTCGGCGGCCGAGAGGCGTGAGCGCGACGAGTCTGCTCCTGCGCTGGCCTCTCGGCTCCTTCCATTCGAAGCCAGCTGCTTTTATCGGAGCCTGTGATAAGCGTCACCCCACTGTGGTACTCCAGATGTCCAGGTTTTCAGTTTAGAATAGACTTCAATCCTACGTTAGCTTTACGTCTAATTCTAGTTATGTTACGCCAAAAAAGATCCTGACAGAGTGTGTGTGTGTCTACCCCCTTTTTAAGTGTACAGTCATTTGATTGCAAACATGACAAACCTAAAAAGAATGCTTCAAATTCAGTTTTTCCACATGATCTCATGTAGAGACTGAGATCCACAGCATCGGCAAGCTTATCCACCCAGTTTCCTACCCTCAACACTTGCTGTGAAATCCCTGCTTCTCGTATTTAAATATCTACGCTATCTAGATAAATGCCTTCGTTTTCTGCCGTCCTATTGATTGTAACTGCGATTCACCATAAATCTAGGGCGAGATTGGATGAGAGGTGGCCTTTTGGATGGCTATCAGGGCAGGCCCTGGGAAATGCTCCTCTGAGGAAAGAGCTTATTTTTAATGAGCTAATTACTGGATCAGTATGTTTCTTCTTCCAGGTGTAGAATATCACTGCCCAACTTCTTGAACCAACCTATCCACAAGTATTTATTTGAGAACCTACTGTGTGTCCAATGCTAAGTGAAGCACTGTGGAGTGTAGAAAGTATTTCCTTCTGGAGAAGAGGAACCCACGGTCACCTTGGAAGAGGAAAACTAATATATAAAATTGGAAAGCAGTTAAGGCAAACTTGTATGGTGCTTACTTGGTTTTTATTTCATCGTATAATAGAGTTCTTCTAATGCTACCTTTCAGTTATTTTTCACAATCCAAACACTTTTTCTTTCTTTTTAAGTGAAAGAAGTCCTCTGCAATAGCCTTCCTTTGTCTTTTTGTTGTTAATTGTTTATTTATCAAGAGCAAAACTATTCCTCAGCCCACATATTCATAGCTCAGAAACACAGGTCAGTGACAAACTACTATGTAAATCAACCCAAAGAAATTCTTTATATTCCAGAATCACTTTGCACTCTGAAATATGCCAGCCTTCCTCATCTCCTTAAAATCTTCCATAGAATCCTAATCTCCATAAAATCTCCATGTGCTTTCTTTCTTGGTTCAGGCCACCAAACTTACAGAAAGCTGCACCCCCCAGTAATACAACAAATGCTCGGACAATATGAAACCACAGACACCTGGCCAGGAGGCCACACAACTGAGGTTTTGTCAAAGCACTGAAAGCCATGGTAGTTACTGTTATGGATGGGTATGCCAACCTCCACATGTCCTTTCTGGCTGATGGAGAAATGAATTGCCTTTTTTTTTTTTTCTTTGTAATCACTTCTTGTAGATAAAATTTCAAAAAATCAGGTTTCTCTATTTTTTCATTAGCAGGTTTCTAGCCTTCTCATTTTTATTTAACTTTGAGATAGTTGTTTTTTTTTTTTTTTTTTTTTGAGACAGAGTCTCACTTTATTGCCCAGGCTAGAGTGAGTGCCATGGCGTCAGCCTAGCTCACAGCAACCTCAAACTCCTGGGCTCAAGCAATCCTGCTGCCTCAGCCTCCCAAGTAGCTGGGACTACAGGCATGTGCCACCATGCCCGGCTAATTTTTTTCTATATATATTAGTTGGCCAATTAATTTCTTTCTATTTATAGTAGAGATGGGGTCTCTCTCTTGCTCAGGCTGGTTTCGAACTCCTGAGCTCAAACAATCCACCCGCCTCGGCCTCGCAGAGAGCTAGGATTACAGGCGTGAAACTTTGAGATAGTTTTAATGAAAGAATCTAGGCCAAATACAGTTTCCCTAGAAATATATATAATTAATCTATTTCTATCCACAAAAGCCTTTTTTATTTCTACATTTCTAGCTTCTCTCCTTTCACAAATTCTTTTTTTCACATTGAATTTTCCTAGTGCCCTTAACCAATCATATACACGTGGAATAAAATTATCTTGATACCCTAGTCCCTGTTTGTAATAAGAGAAAGATGTAAGTGGTACCAGTGAAAATCAATCACTAGCAATAAAACATTGTAAATACTTCGCTCTCGTTTATTTTCTTGGAAATATTCATTAATGGCTATTCCTTGGGACTAGATTCCTAATCAGCTATATTAGTATATCACAGTAATATAAACTGCACACAGGTTAAGATTAGAGTGCCACACTACACTTATTTTCCATGCCTTCTTTAACAGTGTATGCCTCAAATGGTACATTGTTGGAGATCATACTAAGGCACATATTTAGCAGGCATGGCAATTTTTTTTAAATCTAAAGAAATGGTTATTTTATAACAGGGGAGAAAACAAAGATTAAACAAAGACCAAAGGTCGAATATTTCAAAGCTTTACATGGAATCCAAAATCATAGCTAACACCTAATCTAAAAAGGAAATGAAAAATCAAAATGAAAGTGGTTATTGCTAAAAGGGGAAAGTATCAGAGATGTCAGTTTAGTAAAATAAAAGTAAGAAATATGCTCTGTAAAATATACTCTGTTCATTGAAATGTGACATTGCAAACTTAAGTACTTTTATACAATCCTAAAATTACAATAATTGAAGATAGGTATATTTTCAGTGGAATTAGTCTGTTTGAAGACATGAACCTACTATCATTTAAGCAGTAATTTTTAATATGGGTGTGTGTGTATTCAGCATCATGTTGAGATTCTTTAAAAGATGACTGCAAACCTCTCCACAGATGCTTATAAAAACTACAGCTCCTGATTCAAATCTCACCTAAACCTTTTCCTAGTACCTCAACTTTACTGTTTTGGATGGTGAAAAGAATCCAACATTCTAAATATAATTAAAGTAACAAAATGGTCCAAAGGTGTTCCTGAGACACAAATAATGGCAGCCAAATTTTTATTATGATGCTCAGAAAAATTGAAAAAAATACGAATCGAAAGCTATCTCAGAATATAGGGAGGTTTTCCCCAAGCCCCTGTGGTTGCAGATAAGAGTAAACGCTTTATAAACACCTTATTAGAGAATGCTTTTGAAAACACCATCCAAGGAAAGAGCAGAATCACAGGAGTCCCTGATTTACATCTAAGTAACCTGCGCACAACCGTAGGGGTGCTCTCAATGTTGAGATAACAGCCCAGACTTTCTTTGGGGGAAGGGAGACCGAAATTCTCGTGCTTAAAAACCGAACACCTTTGAGCCCATCGAAGCCACAGTACTGTGCGTTAGGGGTAGACGCTGGCCACAAGCATGTTCCCAGGGCAGAGATCCCATTTCTGCCCTCGGTCGTGGCCGGAGCTGGCCCTGAACGCGAGTCCCCGGAGAAGCCCCGCGCAGCTCGGGGCGCACCCGGGCTCCGAGGAGGGGAGGCTGGGGCGGCGCCCGCGGTGCGCGCCCTTCCCGGGCGGGCGCGCGGTGGCCCTTCTGCCGCGCCGCGGGCACGTCTCCCGCGCTGGGACACCTGCACGGCGGGCAGCGGGGCGCCACCGAGCAGCCCGCGCCGGGTCGCCGGAGCCCGCCCCCGACACGCCCCCACCTGAGGTCACTTTCTTCCGGCCTCAGGCTGCGGAAGGGAGGGCCCAGGAGGACGTAGAAAAACCTCTTGTGGCTCAGGGGGAGGCTCAGGGTTTCCTCACTGTGGGCTGGCTTCTAAAAGACTGGAGCAAATCTTTTTCAAAATCCCTTTTCGTCCATACCCTGTGGTTTGAGCCTCGTCCTAACGCATTTCCCCCCACGACTTCACAGCGGATACAGTGTGCTTTTTACTAACTTAAATGTCAAAACAGTAACATTGTGTAAACGTGGTTTTGGGGGCCGTAATCTAAGGTCGTATTTTCCTTAAGATTTTCCTCAAACTTGTTCACACATTTAGAGTGGCCAATCTTAAAACAGATTGTAAGTAAGCATCAACATGACCCCTTTTAGGAAGAAAACCAAGGATTTTAGTTACGTTGTAAAAGAGCGAACAATAGCAGTGCTTTCAGATTTTATAATCGTGATTCACCAAGCATCTTTCAGTGTTGGCTAATCACTCTGCCATTGGGCCCAATTTAAAGCGGCTTTAAGTAATTACGTTTGGCTGTGGCTTGCCACACGTTTTCTTCTTGTTTGTGCCAATGGAGAATGATGTTTTAAATCTTTTTTTAAGATGCCTTAACTACCTCCGCAGAGAAAATGACTTCTATTTATTTATTTTTGAGACAGAGTCTCACTTTATTGCCCAGGCTAGAGTGAGTGCCATGGCATCAGCCTAGCTCACAGCAACCTCAAACTCCTGGGCTCAAGCAATCCTGCTGCCTCAGCCTCCCAAGTAGCTGGGACTACAGGCATGCGCCACCATGCCCCGCTAATTTTTTCTATATATATTAGTTGGCCAATTGATTTCTTTCTATTTATACTAGAGACGGGGGTCCACGCTCTTGCTCAGGCTGGTTTCGAACTCCTGACCTCGAGCAATTGCAGCCCATCTCGGCCTCCCAGAGTGCTAGGATTACAGGCGTGAGCCACCGGGCCAGCCTGAAAATGACTTTTAAAGGGTTATTTTAGACTGGGCGGCGTGGTGGCTCACGCCTGTAATCCTAGCTCTCTGGGAGGCCGAGGCGGGCGGATTGCTCAAGGTCAGGAGTTCAATACTAACCTGAGCAAGAGCGAGACCCCATCTCTACTATAAATAGAAAGAAATTAATTCGCCAACTAATATATATAGAAAAAATTACCCGGGCATGGTGGCGTGTGCCTGTAGTCCCAGCTACTCCGGAGGCTGAGGCAGGAGGATGGCTTGAGCCCAGGAGTTTGAGGTTGCTGTGAGCTAGGCTGACACCACGGCACTCACTCTAGTCTGGGCAACAAAGTGAGACTCTGTCTCAAAAAAAAATGGTTATTTTAGAATATGATTACACCAAGGAATTATTCGGACTGAGAATCAAAATAAAATGGCACTTTGGTGTGCCAAGCATTGTTCTAATATTTGCAGTACTTAATGTAATCCTACCACCCACATTTTATAGATGGGGAAGCTATAGGCAACATATAGTTTATGCATAATCAAATACAGAGGTATTTTTTTAAAGTTTTGCTTTTTTTACCCAAAATGTTAAAATACAATATGCTGCTTTGCCTTTTCCACTTAATACATCTTGGTGATCTTTCCTTGTGAATACATTAGGAACCAGCACAACAGGATGGGTACCCAGGTAATCTCCTCAGAGAGCTATAGTCCTACCCCTTACCAGCAGGTCCAGACAGCCTGGTATAATAAAAATATCAATGGCATTGGAGTCACAAAATCAGAGATTCAGTCCTCACTCTTCTGCTTATAGACTGTGTGACAGCTGGTGCTTCTGAGTCTCAGTGCATCTGCAAACGAGTCTGCTCATTGTTCATATTTAGCACCTGCCTCACAATTCTGATATGCAATGACTTAAAAGACATGGGGCCACTTTATGAGCTAGTTAAGACAGTGTTTCTACTGGCTTTTTGGAGAATACCTTCCCTCAATTGGTATGCCTTGTGACACTAACTTGAGTCAGTAGAGAAAATGAACCCACTATATTAATAACTCACTGCAACATTAAACTCCTAGGCTTAAGTGATCCTCCCATCTCAGCCATCCAAGTTGCTGGGACTACAGGCACATGCCACCACATCTGGCTAATTTTTAAATTATTTGTAGAGATGGGGGTCTCGCCGCATTGCCGAGGTTGGTCTTAAACTCTTGGGCTCAAGTGATCTTCCCATCTCAGTCTCCCAAAGTGCTGGGATTACAGGTGTTAGCCATTGTGCCTGGCCCCATTGGTATCATTTTAATTGTAAACATTTAAAAATAGGTAATACATGTACATAGTAAAAAACTATACAGAGATTATACAGTGAAATGGTACTCTCTCTCGCTTTTTTTTTCCGAGATAGTCTCGCTTTGTTGCCCAGGCTAGAGTGAGTGCCATGGCGTCAGCCTAGCTCACAGCAACCTCAAACTCCTGGGCTCAAGCAATCTGCTGCCTCAGCCTCCCGAGTGGCTGGGACTCCAGGCATGAGCCACCATGCCCGGGTAATTTTTTTTATATATATTAGTTGGCCAATTAATTTCTTTCTATTTATAGTAGAGACGGGGTCTCGCTCTTGTTCAGGCTGGTTTTGAACTCCTGACCTCCAGCAATCTGCCCACCTCGGCCTCCCAGAGTGCTAGGATTACAGGTGTGAGCCACCTTGCCTGGCCTAGTACTCTCTTTTTAGAAATTTAAAGAAATTCTGAAGAATATATCAGGAAAATTAGGGAAACTAGAGGTATTTCTATTCCTGCTCTCTGATTTCCAAATCCAGTGCCTACCAGTGGTCTCTCATTTGGTGTGAAGGAAAGGATTTTCTTCTCCTGCTTCTTATTTATTAATGATTTTTTTTTTTTTTTTTTTTTTGAGACAGAGTCTGGCTTTGTTGCTCAGGCTAGAGTGAGTGCCGTGGCGTCAGCCTAGCTCACAGCAACCTCAGACTCCTGGGCTCAAGCAATCCTCCTGCCTCAGCCTCCC
>VSMD01112211.1:0-28838 GCA_008750895.1 Mirza zaza
CTGGAACCCATACTACTAAGTGAAGTATCCCAAGAATGGAAAAACAAGCACCACATATACTCACCAGCAAACTGGTATTAACTGAGCAGCACCTAAGTGGACACATAGGTACTACAGTAATAGGGTATTGGGCAGGGGGGAGGGGGGAGGGGGCGGGTATATACATACATAATGAGTGAGATGTGCACCATCTGGGGGATGGTCAGGCTGGAAACTCAGACTTGAGGGGGGAGGGGGAAAAGAGCATTATTTGAAACCTTAAAATTTGTATCCCCATTATATGCTGAAATAAAAATAAATAAATAAGATGTGTTTTATTCCCCAGTTTCTTAGCAGACAGTAATTTCAGACCCAAGATTTCTGCATAAACAAAGTGGTTATTTAAAATCTCAATCCTTAAAAATAAGTAAGTTTGTTAGTTTTTAAACAGATCCCAATCATTATAATAAGTAGGGTATTTGTTTTTTATCAGAATCCAGGTAGTTCGTTGATTCTTATTTTTTCACCCCTTGGTGTAGTATTTATTTTTTATATTAATGTCCTTTATTGCATACAACTCCAAAGACTTTCATTAAGAGGGTGGAATAATTACTAAATAATGTTTTTAAATATACATAATGTTTTGTATTTATGACATTTAAATTGGCAAGCCAAATGGAAACATTTTTCCATGTCTCATATGATCTCTACAGCACACTTTATTTTTGTGTTTTTATTTTTGTTTTTTGGTACCTCCTTCATCTCTCATATAGCACACTTTAATGGGTTTCTTCTTACTGTTCTAGGTGTTTCTTCTCTCCTTCCCCTCATCCTCTCCCTGGCCCCTGCTTGTATCTTAATGCTAAACTTTGAAGTTCTTCAGGCATCAGTCCTGGTCTCTATCATATTCTATTCTTACTATGCACATAATCACTAAATGGATTTTTGTGTTATTTTCTCCTTTAACAAATCTTATATTAATATTTTAAGCCTAGAACTATCTTCTAATTTCCAAATTGGTATATACCATTGTCAGGTTTTCATCTCTGGTTTAATATCACAGATACATTCATGTTTCATGTGTCTAAAAATGGATCATAATAATTAGGAGTGTCAGGGACCCCAAATAATATCCATCATAAGTTAGTAGCTTCTTAAGTAAGAGAGATGTAAGATGAAAATTAACATATTTTAAGAAAAGCTGGATTTGAAGAGTGATTTAGAATTGTGTACAAATCGAGCTTTCTAATACTTCACATTTGAATAAGGCTTACCAGACCAGTCACTGTACATAAACCACAGACTTGGCTTCCTGGACAGGCTCCTTAGTGCAAAGGAGTAGACATGTTCAGAAGGACTCTCTCTGCTAGCAGACAGATGGAAAAAGAGGAATGAAAGAAGATAAGTGAGAAGCTGGAAGAATTCCCACTATGATTTTCACTATCGAAAAGAATGGAGTGGAAATTTTTCTTAATAGAAGCTAAAGGAATTGAGGATAATATCTCTCCCTAACAATGACTTTCCTTTCAACATCCTTAAATATATACACTGTAGTTGGTAGCCACTGTCATCTTTTTTTCCAAGGTAGGATTATCTGTTTTATGAACTACTTCAATATCTTCTAATGATTATTAACCCTACAATATGTATTCAAAGCAGCTAAATTGGCCTTTTTAAAAACATCAATTCATTTCATGCTCTGCTTAAAAGCCTTCAACGGCTTTCCACTGTCTTCAAATCTTTCATATGGCTAAAGAACCCTTATATAACCATTATTTAATCTTAAAAGCAATAGGTATTTCATTTCCATTGTTCATATGAGAAAATAGAGTCAAAAAGGACAGATAATGTATAACAAAGAGGTTTCATTTTAAGAATTAGACAGATTGTATGGGTATAACTTTGTGGCTGTCAATTCTTTCTTACTATAGTTCATAAAGTGCAAGAAACCATAAAGTTACTCTATCCATTCCCACTCTCAATAAAAGCATAACAAAATGAAACAAAATTCAGTGCTAATATTTAAGTATCATACTAGACAAATTAATTTTTTGGTGAAAGTTTTATGACTACATTAGTTTTAGCAATAGGTTATTGGTCATACATTTAAATATATAGGAACTCACCACAGAAGTTGGCTGACCAGACACATCAGCTGCCAGATTGTCTCAGAAAGACGGAAAAGTTTTAGATGAAAAAGAAACAAACATAGATTGGGTGTAACACCAAGGGAAAAGTTCCAGAATCTAGCAGAGATTCCATGGGAAGAAGTTGCAGAGCAGAACAAGAAGGAGCAAGATATGGGCAGAAATCAATCTTGAGAGGCTTAGACTTCCACAAAAAGGGTTAAGTGGAGTGATTTCTTTTTCCCTCCCTCACATCTCTGGCAGTTATCAGGTTCCTGAGTTGCTAGAGAGCCTTTCTACCCTCATGAGCCCAAAAGTGGCTGCCACCAGTGAACTGGGAGCTTCTTGAGGACAAAGCACCAGGCGAACAGCAGCTTGAGGTCATTTCCTGACACTACAGCCAAGCCAAGAGGGCAGGGATTATATGTTTCTCTATGCACCACTGTTTGTCCTTCCCAGGGGGCTTCAGCCCCTCCATTTTCACCTCATTCATTGCCACACAAACATTTCCCAACTCTGGCCCAGACTGTGGAAGGCACAGGGGGATGGTGGGTCCCGGGGGATCTGTGGAGCCTGAAAGCCTAGACATTCTGGGTGGGCTTCCATCTGGAGAGACGGACAGAGATGACCAGACTGCTAGCTTTCCACCATTCAGACTCTTTTCCTCCCCTTCTTCTCTCTGCCTATGGCTGCTGAGAGATATGATCGAGCTGGGGCTTTCAGGATTGGCTGCTCCTCCTCTGTTGGTGCATCCATCACACCAACGCTTCCAAAGAGAGTGGGGCTCAAACCTCTCTTCCTAAAGACCTGCAGTCGACTAAGGAGTTGTTTAGACTGTCAGCTCCCTACTCACTATCCCTCTTTGGTACTACTTGCATGGCTACTCCATCAGAGTAGGGCACACCCCGAAACAGAGAGACATCAAACCTGCTTAAGCACTCCATAGGAAACTCAGGACCAGCACACTTCTCCCTGGAACAGTCAGGGATTGATTTTATGGGACCTGGGACAGGCCTGCAGGCCATATCCTGTACCCCCAGGACTCAATTGTGTTGTTTGGTGGTACAGAAGGGAGATTTATAAACTACTCTTAGGAGGCAAGGGAGCTCTCATGGCAGAACTGAAAAGAAAGCACAGTGTAGGTCCCAGGCACAGTGTACTTGTGGAGCACCCTTCCTCCCACAGGAAGGCCATGTTCTCAGCCCAGGGAGGGGTCCTGGACAGGGAAGCTCACAGTCCATATCACCATCGAGGGGGGATCAGCTAGTTTGTGCTCCTGCCTCCTAGTAGACACTGGAGAGAGACTGCAGAGCAGGGGAAGGAGGATAAGAGTGAAATTTGCTCCTGATAGCCAGATTGTGAATCTCAGATGGCCCCTCCCCCACAAACAGACTTCCTTTTTGAGTGGAGCCACTTTAGTCCCTCCCTGCCTGCTTTCCCTGGAAGGCTGGGAGCAGCATTTTGGCTCTTATGGAGACAGCTACCTAACCAGGTTTTGTGGACCCTAAGGGCAGGCTCACCCAACCCAGCCCGACCCAGCCTCACTCCCCAACCTGACTCTGCTGTGGTAGAGAATAAAGACTTACCTGGAAGTTCCAGGGCTCTGCTTACCACCTGGGGCATTCAAATGCTTCTCCTGAAGGGCTAGAGCCAGTCACAGTGCCCCAAAAAACACCACAGCTGGTTCTTATTTCCAGTAGGTGCCACCTTCTGACAGGGGGGTCAACTTGCATGGCCCTTTACAACATTTACTGATTCAATCATACAAGGTGTGGTTGATTATTACCCACATGGACCACCTATTCTCTCAGAGATTAAAGTAAGGGTGCCAACACAATTCATATTGTTAAGAAGACTACAGGCCTGGGGAAAGAGAAAGGATTCTAAAGACCTGCATTGTCCTTCTTCAGAGAGAGCCTGGGAAGATGCTGACACACATAGATCACCACTGCTACAGCATACAAACACTAGCAACTAAGAAAACCACCACACCAAGGATGACTATAACTAAGGTATCCATTCAGAACCTAGACCACCATCAAAACACCCACAAGCAAAGCCAGAGATTCTTACCCAACATATGCTACAGACACAGTCTTACAAGTGAGAAAGGGGAAAAATAGCCCCATCTAAACAAAAGAAAATCCAAAAATAAGAAGCAATAACTGCTTCAGAGGAGAAGGAATCAGTGCAAGAATTTTGGAAGTATGAAAAATCAGAATGAAAGGACACCCCAAAAGGGAACATCCACTCTCTAGAAATGGACCCTAACCAAAATGAAAATATTGAAATAACAAATAAAGAATTCCAAATATGGATTGTAAGGAAGGTCAATGAAATCCAAGAGAAAATGGTAAACCAACTGAAATAAACCAGGAAAATAGCTCATGTAATGAATGAAAAATTCACTAAAGAGATCAACATATTAAACACATACCAAATAAAACTTCTGGAAATGAAAAATTCATTTAAGGAAATATAAAACATAGTGGAAAGTTTTAAGAATAGATAAGGCAGAAGAAAGAATCTGAGAGCTTTTCAATTAATTTAGTCAGTCAAAAATAAAAAAAGTATTAAGATTAATGAACAAAGCTTATAAGAAATATGGGATTATGTAAAACAGCCAAATAGAAGAATCACAGGTGTTCCTAAGGGTGAGGAAGAAAATACACAAGGGCTGAAAAACCTATTTATTTGAGGGAATACTTGAGGAAAACTTTCCTGGTTTTACTTGTGATTTAGACATCCAGGTACAAGAAATTCAACAAACACCTGGGTAATTAGCAATTTCTTCTAAAATAATATTATTAGGAAAGGAAGAACTTAGAAAAGCTTTCTATCTAAGCAGCATATCACCAGCCCCTGGGTTTGGAGGAGGTAACATAAATCAATCGACCTCCCACCCTGTTCCACATCTGTTCCATCAACAATTCAGGACATTGGGGCCAATACATAGAATGTTGCTATACATTACTGGAGTGATGAAAAGCAATGGCATTACCAAGATAATGTTCCAAGGTGAGAATTTTAAAACTGCCCCCCATTGCAGTATCCTCCTGCAATATCTCTTTCTCCCAGGACACTGTTAACTTATATGCTATCCCCTCTCTCTCTTTTATGTGTACAGATTCACAGCAGCCTCTGATCTCCCAGGTTGCTCACTCTAGTATTAATTCTTCAAATCTGTGCTTCACTATGGCTTCTGTAATTTCTTTGGAGTAAATAATATGGGAGAAATCCAAAAGCATGTGCTAGTTACCATTTTATCAGATATCAGAAGTCTCTTGACTTACTTGCTTAATATTTCAAGTTTTAAAATTTTAAGTATATCTGCATATATACTCCAGAGAACTTCAAAATAATTTGAAGCAAGTTAAACATTTTGTTCATAACCTTTCAATAACTTATGAAAGCTTATTTTATCTCCTAACCAAATGGATTATTTTGACATTTTATTGATATAATCATAAATAGACATATCAAAGAAGTCAAAAAGAGTGGTGAGTCATAATCATTACTAAAGTATGTAAAATAAAATGAGAGAATAACTCAGTATAATTTTAGTTTTAATTAAATGAATGACACTTGGGTTTAGGTAGATTTTGGGAAAAATTCTAGCATATTGTATTGAAGTTGTCAAGGTCTAAAGATATTCATGTATGTTTGATATTTTATGACAGAATGATAATAAAGTCAAAGGAAAGATTATATCTCAATGCAGTGGTCCCTAACCTTTTTGGCACCAGACTAGTTTCATGAAAGACAACTTTTACACAGACCAGGGCTGGGGTGGGGGATGGTTTTGAGATGATTCAAGTGCATTACATTTATTGTGCAGTCAAACCTCTCTGGAAAATAGAAATATATTATAGACAACAAGGGTACTGCTAAATCTCTAGGAACTTCTTATAATTTCTGAAATATTTATATTAATAACATTTACCTTTATGAAAAATTGAATCAAGGGAATGCTAACCATCTCTTTTGATTTACAATGCCTCCCATGTAACTTATAACATATTAAATAACCTTAATTATTTGTAACATCTCTCTCATAAGAAGGTGAAAAACCAATTCCTTTATGATTCTCAAGGGCCCTTTGGGAAATCTCAAAGACAATGTTAGGTGCAAATGATAACATTTAGAATTTGTTTTGGGAAAGCAAAAATGTCAAAAGGTGTAAGGAGGTTTGAACACGATTAACTAGGATCATAGGTTACTGAGAAAATACTTGGCTATCTGTCTATTTATTGAGAGGGTCGATAAGGATTTTAAAAGCAAACACAAGAGGTAACATGATTGTAAAGAACCTTAGTTCTTTCAAAGGCAAAAAGACTTGCTTCTCTTAAATATTCAAGGACATGATAAAGTCAACAAAAGCACAAGAAATTATTCTGGTAAAAGACAGAATTTTTGCCTTCAAGGTAGATTATTCAGGTAAAGAAAAACATTTTGTAAACTCTTATTAAGAGTATACAAATAATCCCAGAAACTCTTGTCATTTTAACAGAAAACCAAATTCTAATCTTGTTCCTGCATAATATTTGATACCGCAGTTCTTTTTTATACATAATCCCATGAAACCTTAGCTAGCTTTGACCACAACAGATAAAATTCTTTTTCTACAAACTTTATACAGCTTTCTATATTCATTCAAATTTTGATCTACAGTTTCCTCTTACTCATTCTGAACAATCAATCATTTTACCTTAAGACAAAGCTACTATCTTTGACTTAAAAAAGTGTTCTATAATTTGTATACTAAAGTTTTTCTTTCTGATATTATTTCTCCCTGTAGATTCTTATTTATATGTATTGGTTATAACTACAATAACTTTTATTTTACAGATGAAACTATGAGGTAAATAATTCTGAATTGTCTGTCACATCAATATTCTGTAGGAGACAAGCAGAGTTTATGAATGTACATTTCACAATTTTTTATGCCAATATACTTCATTATAGTACAACTTCTTAATTTGGTAAAAATGAACATTAACAGACGGAGATTGAGTCATCTATTTATCTATCTACTCTCTTCTATGTACCATAAAAACGAAAGGCAAAAGTATATAAAATTAAAGCATAGTTACTATAAAAATACTATTGGAAGTATTAGAAGTTCAATTTTCTTAATATCTGGGAATTATAGGAAGAGCTAATTTATATATGTACTTATTTATTATTAAGCCAATAGGAAAGAGACCCTTAAAACTTTTTATACCATAAATTGGTAATATCTTTTGAGGGTAGGAAAATATTACCTATATATGACTTACATACAAAAATACACACATGTATATTTATAAACATTCAGACAGACACAGATAAAGATCTCATAGATTCAATTTCAAAATTTTAGACAGGAATTGGGGATAAGCACAGAAAAATGAATCAGATTGCTTTATATAAGGGATCTGGCTCTCTCAATTGCCCCACCTTTATATTTTTACTAAGATTGTGTTTTTAGCAGATAAGACAAATTAACATTACTCAGTCAACATAAGGCTCATGTGTCCCCACTGACATTTGTGGATAAGAGCCTTAAGATTTTCTTTGCCTTCATGTGTAATCTTATGAAATCTTATGGCTGTGAACTCAATTTTGGCTGAGGGCCTAAGGAGAAACCCAATGGCCATTGGGTTATCTCCAAATCCTCCATATAAGTAGATAAAAGATTCAGCATGTTTCCAGTTAGTTTTTTAAGCCTCAGGTGGTTCTTCTTAGGACTCTTGAGCCCTTCAGAAGCCCCTGATGGGGTGGGAGCCTGAAGTTTGAGTGACCATAGGGAGTGATGTGATGGTCAAAATGGGAAAGAAAAAGTCTGAGAGGTTTGGGCAGAGGGATGGAGAGAGCAGGAGTGCTTAAGGAGGCAGATCAAGAATTTAAGGGAGGGGAAAGAAAGGTCAGAGATGGTAAAGAGAAGGAAGAGGGAGGATAGGTGATGATAAGGGGGACATCTGAGAGGAGCCAGTGCAGGGAGATCTCAAATTTCCCAAAAGGTCATTGGAGTTCGAAATATTCTTTAACAAAATGTGGCTATATTTGAATCTATGGAACTGAATTAGTGCCTTAATAATGAAGTATGTAGTTTGTTGCAGAAGAAAAGGAGAAAGGATGCCAATACAGTGAAAATTACAGTGAATTAAGATAATTAAATCAGAGATAAGATCCTAAAGGACCTGGGGAAATTGCAGGGTCCCCATGCTAGCAGCCAAAGTAGCTCACCCCCCACCCCCAACCTCCAGCACAATCCTCAATGGAAGACCCAGGGAAACACCCTTGCTCAATCCTCATTACAGGAACAAAGGAAAAACATGACAGTCCTCACAGAAGGGCCAAAAACCATTTCTTTGCCTGAAAGAATCAAATTAATGCCTTACTGTGCTTCTACAGATAAGACAACTGTCGCACTGGATTAGGCAGTGTGACTTACCACCATAGACACTGATTTCTCCAGTGAGGAAAAGGACACCAAGGACCCAAAAAGCTGGCATGAGCACCTGAGTGAAGAATGCTATTTCTGAGGGAGTCAGCACTCCATCCAATTCATAACACCAGAAAAACATCAAACAAAACAAACTTGCACCTAGGTCAGAAAACACTTTATTCCAAAGACTATTGCTACAGGCAGAACACTCTGACCAGCAGATTTATAAATGTCTCACAGGTCAGGAAAAAAAGCCATTTTATTTTACAGAGAAGAATACCCAAGACTAGAAAGACCAAATGTTGGGGACTTGGATGAGCAAATGGCATGACTTTTGATCAGGGAGCATTTTTCTCTTCAATGAGAGGATTTTCAGGTAGGATTACTAAGGAGTTTTTCCATGTTTCAATGCTTGTTTAAACTCCAGAGAAAGCCAAGTTTCAGGGATCTGTGGGAAGGAGAGAAGCCTAACTAAATTTTGGTCAAGTTAAGTTAGAAGTTAGGTTCTCTGTCCAAATTGTTTAGGGGGCAAAGAGTTCAGCTAAACATTTATGAGACAAAGAGTGGGAAATTAGAAGGTCTATGTCTGGCTTTGTCATAGGTGAACAAGGGTATTATCCACAAATCTTAAATAAATCATCAGGGGAAAGACAGGTTTTTTGTTTGTTTGGTTTTTTTTTTTTGTAAACCATATCCTGGAACTCAAAAGGATGACAGTTTCTTTATCACCATCATTTTCAAGGACATAGGGCTTAGGTAAATTTCAACATGGTCAATATGAAGAAATTATTAAAAATGCATATAATAATTGATTACTATTTTAAATATTCAAATTGTGTATGTATATCTTCTTAAGTCATTAATCATTTAAAAATTAAAATACATATTTTGAAACTGATTAAAATATTTCTGTCTGTAATACTCAGGTTTTCAAAAACTAACAAGGGTATTATGATACATAACAATAATTTGTGGCTTTTAAAAATATCCAAAGAATAAAAATATCACAAGCAAACACAACTAAATGAAGTTAACATAAAATTTAACTACTAAAGAATGGTTGAAATCACTTTTTCTATGAATATATAAATATGCACTAGATAATCAGCTCAATTTTTTTTAAAATCTGACAAAGCTATAGAGATAATAAAATAGTCATGGCTTTCACCTTTGGAATTGTAATTCCACTTCCAATCTTTCCATTTGAGCAAGTTTAACCATAATGAAGAATTTAACAGTAATTAATGGATCTTTAAAATTTTTCTTCAATTGAAGGCATATGCTAATTACAACCCTGCCTGGGTAGAAGCATGGGACGTGTGCATAGAAGAGATCTATGTGAGCTCAACCATGATGTGAACGTCTATGAATAGTTCTTTCCACAGTGTGCAGAGTTTGCAAATGCTTCACATTAATTATGATTTGTTCATAAAAATGTTTACTTTTGATTCTGAGCCTAGGACTAAATTTTAAAGCTTGTATTTCATGACTAAGAAGGCAATTATTCTGTCAGTTTCAGTAACTATATAGCAGTTATTTGATTACCAGGTTTAGGTTTTTTAACTACCTGAAGCTGTTATTTAAATTACACTTTAGGGTTTTATTATCTCAACTTCTAACAATGCCAAATCCATCTTCCATTTCGACTCTCTTTTTCCCTTAAGTCGTATCTGTCATTTTGCTTTATTTCAAGCCATCAGTCTATTAAATACTATGCACAGAGTCCACAAATTGCTACCAGGAGTCACTTTTTATTGCTGCTAAAAAATCAATTGCAGGTTAGATTTTTAAATCTGAATATTTGGACATTATGTATATGGCTTCAAAATGATATTCCATATAATCCTTTTTATTAATTATAGAAATAATCAAGTTGGGGAAAACCATAATGATAGTTGAGCATAGGAATTAACATCATAAATTTCAAATAAAACATGGACAATGTTTCTTTCTCAATATAGTAGTTTTTAATAACTTAAATTGAAGACCACTTTACAAGCTTTAACCCAGTTGATATAGCTTTATGAAAAAGTGAATAAAACACTGTATTTGAGAATACAAGCATGCAGTATTTCTGGTTTTGTCATATCCTGATAAGTAACTTTACTCAATCACTTTTTATTTCAGTTTTTTATCTTATTTATTTATTTATTTTTAAAAGTTTATTTATTATTTTTTATTTCAAAATATTACAGGGATACAAATGTTTTTGGTTACATGGATCACTTTTGTAATGAAATACAATACTAGTTGATAACATTGTTGTGAATACTAAATCAGATCATATACATATATAATAGAGCAGCTGAGATAATTTATAATATTAATGATATTAGTTTAAACATTATGCATACCCCAAAAGTCTTATTTCATATTTAATGAAAACAACTTACTTAAATACATGACAAAAATAGTTGTGTCATTAAATACAATGATCAGATTACAAACAGGTCATTCTTAATCAGAATTCTCAAGTGCTTTTGATGCTGAGCAGGTCTGAGCAGATTTCCCCTAACAGTGCTAGTTACTTTACACCTAATATCCAATCATTGTAAATGCTCCTTCACTCTTATTATAAATGTTACCAGAGTCAATTCATTCATATATAATTATAATAGATCATTCTATTTTTTTCTTCATTCCCTCCACCCTGCAAGGACTCTGACATGGTCTTATGGCCAGGCTTCTGCTAAAATGACAACAGGGGATATGGTAGTCTCTAAAGGGTACTTGAAATAGCAACCACAGTAACCAGACACCATGATCCAAAACTGGGGCCTTCATGGATACAGTGCAGAGGACTTCTAGGCAGTCTAAACCTATACAATGTCTAATAGTCCAAATATTGCTAGTCAGTCAATGGCATTCAAAGACTTTATTTCTTGATCTCTGCTTCTCTCTGTTTGACAGAGAGCCACATCTTCTCATGTAGGGCCAATCACATCTCTGAGTCATTATAGTGAAGGTTGGAACAAATGGATCTTGTCATATTAGGTTCCTGGTCAACAGGAATGCTTTTAACTCAAGCAAAGTGGATATTGTTATTGTCAATGGCCCCTTCATTGACCTCAACTACATGGTCCATATGTTCCAGTATGATTTCACCCATGGCAGGTTCAATGGCACAGTTGACGCTGAGAACAGGAAGCTTGTCGTCAATGGGAGGCTCATCTCCATCTTCCAGGAGTGAGATCCTACCATCACATGGGGTGATGCTAGTGCTGAATATATTGTGGAGTTTGCTGGTGTTTTTACTACCTTAGAAAAGACTGGGGCTCACTTGAAGGGTGAAGCCAAAATGGTCATCATCTTTGCCCCTTCTGCTGAGCCCCCATGTTTGTGATGGGCATGAACCATTGGAAGTATGGCACTTCCCTCTTGATCTTCAGCAATGCTTTCTACACCACCAACTGCTTAAACACCATAGCCAAGGTCATCCATGACAACTTTGGGGGCATTATAAGAGGACTCATGACCACATTCTATGCCATCACTACCACCCAGAAGACCATGAATGACCCCTCTGGGAAACTGTAGCATGACAGCCATGGGGCTACCCAGAACATAATCCCTGCACCTAGTGGTACTGCCACAGCTGTGAGCAAGGTCATCCCTGAGCTGAATGGGAAGCTCACTACCATGCCTTTCTGTGTCTCCTTCTTCAATGTGTCAGCTGCAGATTTCACCTTCCATCTAGAAAAAGCTGCCAAATATGTTGACCTCAAGAAAGCAATGAAGCAGGCATCACAGGGACCCCTAAAGAGCATCCTTGACCACACTGAGGATATTTCCTGCAACTTTAAGTGACAGCCACCCTCCACCTTCAATGCTGGCACTGGCATTGCTCTCAACATCACTTTCTTAGGCTTGTTTCCTGGTAGGACAATTTGGCTACAGGAACAAGGTAGTGGACCTTATGGTCCACATGGTTTCCATGGAGTAAGAGCCCCCTGGACCACCATCCTCAGTGACAGCATGAGAAGAAGAGAGAGGTTCTTGGTTGCTAGGAGGTTTCTGCCCCAGTTCCATCCCTCCAAACACTGAGAATCTCTCTTCTCCAAATGATTTTTATTCCGTATTTCCTGAGGAAGGGGAAGGGCTGAAGGACCCCCTACGGTCCCGACCCTGCCAAGAAAAAAAGAAAAAAAAGAAAGAAAGAAAAACCCAAAGACTTTGCTTTCCTAATATGGGACATAAATTCTATTTTAAAACATAAAAACTTTAAAAAGTCTACTTAATTTTTTCAAGAGTTTTATCTCACAAAGTGTGTTGGATCACATGTTCCTTGCCTGGCAATACAGTTCACGTGCAGTGCTCAATCGTTAGTCCCAGAGTTTTTAATTTTCTCTTTAGCACTTTAAAATTTTTCACATATGTTCTAGCTGCCCAGATTGCGTCTTTCCAGTGCCATTTCATCTTGCGAACTCCTACTCAACCTTCACTTTTTGGACCAAATATGTTCTTGTCTAGAAAAGTTTATAACTGTAGCAGAGTTTCTGTAGCATTTATAATTTTTATAACAATGATTATATTTTTCTCTTCATGAATATGATGAGCCCTTGTGTTCTTTGTGTCACTTTTGAATCTCTATACCCTACAACTGTGCCTGGCACAGAGAAGATACCCAATAAATATTGACTAAATGAGTGCTGGTTTAAGAAATATTTCTTTAGGATCTACTCTGTGACGGACACTGTTATAGGTGTATAAATAGAACATTCAACCAAACAGCAGTTTGCTTGCGTGTATGTTTGTTTTGATCTCTATTGGGTGTCCAAGTAGGTCTGCTTATCCCAGGAAGCTGAGCATTTAGGTTTTGTCAGGGTTAGATTCTTATAGCCATCCCTGGGTGTGATGTTCTGAAGAGCCCTAAGGAGATACTGTAACTTCACAAATTGGAACATATGATAAAACTGTGGTTCCGAGATTATACAGTTAAGAGGGAATATAAAACATTTCTATTCTGAGGTGCTACCCTCCCCCCAAATATAGCCCATAAAACTGTCCTGAATTATGAGGTAAGAGCAGACCCAGTAAACATCAGCCTAGAGAACCGTCAAGCAAAAAATTCTCCAGCGCAGGGCAAATTTCTCCTAGGTTTTACCAATGATGCAAGCATCATAAAATGATAAATGAATCTTTTAACTTTCAGAGAAATTAGAGATGAAATATTTACATGGAACCCTAATATATAAAAACATATGATAGAGATATTAGTCTGTTTGAAATATAAAATACAAGTACCATGGTTCCACAAATTTGGCCTTTGTCTTACCTCCTGAGAGCCCACCATTAAATTTCTGGGCTTGAAAAGCACTATTAGAAAACCATAGTGTATGACATGCATGATTATGAACAGAAATAAGGTTGTTTTATATATTTTGTTAAATGGTGAAAATGAGGACATTAGTTATAAATATGTTAAATTGCACTGCTTGTAGATTATCCTTCTGTAAACTAGAGAGATGATTTTTACTCTTAATTTTCTCAGCCACGTTCATTAAGAGAGGATCTCCAATTCTGTTCCCACATATTTCTTAATGTCAGTTACTGTTATTCACACTGGTCATGTTATATAAAGTCACCGCAAATACTGAATTAGTGAATAGTGAACTATTGCTCCAAAGGAAAACACACACGGTTCCCTGGTCTTAACATTTTCACAGACCAAAATGCCATATCTGTTATTCATTTGCAATATTGTAAAACAGTCCAGTCTCATCAGCACAGAAAACCTGTGCTTACACATAATCCTTTTTCTGTATAACACATACCAGGTATTTTAAAACTTTTCTGCAGTCTCCTGAGCTATAGAACCTGTCTCATCCAAAAGTTTAACATTTTTCATGCCATATCACTTTTTGAAATATGAGAGCTAGCCAATACTAGATAAGAACAATTTAACATTTTCCTGACCCTCTGTAATTTGATCATAAATATCTTAGGCATTTGGCTTTACAATACTGTCTGTTACACTTTTTAAAATCAGTCATCATGTCTTGAAACCACAAACTGTGTTGCTTTCCACCTTTTCTATTGCTTTAGCATGCTGTGCACACTCTTTATAGCCATGGAAGAAAGCTAATTACTTCACCTACGCTGAAGATCCACATTACCGAGAGAGGAACTTAGAGTGGCAGCTACTTGAATATCGTGTATTGATAACACTGCAAAAGGATAGCTAGGCATGAGAATTTGTTAAACTCAATTAAAAATGCTCTGTAAAAGCATTTTAGTGAGTGAGAGCTCTCAACTACCACCTTCAAACTGAGGGGCACTGTACATATATCCTGGATGGATTTTAGATGGAACTAGAGAATGTCGAAACCTATAATTATTTATAGGAAGAGATGTAGGAGATAAAGATGTATACTCTTATAATAATTCAAAAACACAGGATATTTAAAAAATATTAGTTCACAACTTATTCCTGTCTTAATAGTTATAAAGGTGAGTTTTTTCACAGTAAATTTAGACAATGAGGTCAGCACATTATTGTGCAATGAGATGAGTAATGAAGAAATAGATATGAGAAACTTTCTGCCTACCTCAACCTAAATGTAAGGGAAAGTGACAGAACAACTAAAATCCATGACCAGGGACATTTTAAACAACCAATTCACTCAGTTCTATTCACTGACAAAATTGTCTTATAGAGTCTCTGCTCTTTAGACACAATCTCAAATTATTTCCAGGAAAACAAAAACAAACACACAAAAAAACCTGTTTAAGCTGAAGAAAATTTTTTCTATCCTTTCTGAGCAAGAAAGGAAAAAAAAAAAAAAAAAGTGACTAATATTCCACACATGTATAGGAAAATCAAGTGTATTTTAAGCCATTAAATAAAAATATGGTTATATTTACATGTGTAACTACACATTTCTAAGTATTTATTTAGAGTGAACATAACACTTCGCAAATAGAGTTGATATTAACAAAAAACATAAATATAATTTATGCTGTAGTAATTGCTTTTCCAACTTCCTTCAGAGTAGCATACATCTTTTTAAAGAAAGAGCAATTTGGATTTATTTTTGAATATTTTTTCAATTATAAGAATCTTGCCTGCAATTTGAATGTAGATGTAGGATTTATTTACAGTGTAATGCAACCAAGGTAGGTTTCTGGTATCTGAAAAGCTCGATAGTTAGGCTAACAAAGGAAAAGAAGAGAAGTACGTCCCAATAGGCACAATTTTAGAAATGCGGTAAGATCCAAATGTCCTGCAAATGCTTCCCCACTAATATTTGCCATCCTATCTGGAGCTACTATTATTAAAGTCATTTTTTTGGGCTAAAAAATTGTGGTTTGGTTTAAAAATATACAGTTGTAAAAGTAGTAGTTCTGGTAATAACACACAAACAATAATAATCTGGTGATAATCTGCCGTATACCAGGCATTCTTGGAAGGGCCTTAAAATGTTTCTTTCCCCCAACCTCCCACATCTATTCCCACATGATCACTCTCAGCTGATGACTATGCTTCTTTTTTCATTGAGAAAACAGAAGCATTTAAAAGAAAACGTCCACATGCTTCAAGTACTGTACATATCCACCTGTCTTTATCTGTGCTATTCACTGTGTCAGCTGTGCTGTCCCCATAGACTAAACTGGATCTTATTTAAGGTCATCCTTTCTACTAGAGCAGCGGTACCCAACCTTTTTGGCACCAGGGACCAGTCTCATGGAACCTAATTTTTACACAGACCAAAAGGGTGGGGGTGGGTGGGAAGGTTTCAGGATGAATCAAGCTCATTAGATTTATTGTGCAGTCAGACCTCTCTGCTAATGATAATCTATATTTGCAGCCCCTCCCCAGTGCTAGCATCACTGTCTCAGTTCCACTTGGGGCCCTCAGGCATTAGATTCTCATAAGGAGCACAACCTAGATTCCTTGCTTGCCCAGTTTATTGTAAGGTTTGCTCTCCTATGAGAATACAGCCATTGATCTGACAGGAGGTGGAGTTTATGCAGTGTTGCAAGGAACAGGGAACAGCTGTAAATACAGATGAAGCTTCATTTGCTCACCTGCCACTCACCTCCTGCTGTGCAGCCTGGTTCCTAACAGGCCATGGACTGATATCAGTCCATGCCCTGGGGGTTGGAAACTACAGGCTAGAGCACTACTTCCTATGCTGGGTCCTATAAAAGCCACCCCTGCCTTCTCTTCTACATCATCAATTTTTCCTTCTCTATTGAATCATTCTCCTCAGGATACAATCATGTTACTGCCCCATTACTTCTGCTCCTCTCCTCTTGATAGCAAACGTTTATGATGCTCCACTTCCTACCCTGTCATTTCCTCTCTAACCAGTTTTAATCTGACTTTCACCACTACCACTCCACCAAAACTGCTAAATTGAGGTCACCAATAACCTTTTCCTTGCAACAAAATCCAATGATCACTTATTACATCCAGTGGATCAATCCAGCAATCATATAGTCCTTATTCTGTTTTAACTATCAATAACTTTTGACACAGTTGATCATTCTGTCCGCCATAAAATACACTTTCCATTTCACTTTCAGGACGGCTCACACTCTGTTTCCCTGCTCCCTCTCTGCCTACTTCTCTGTTTCCTTGTTGGTTCCGTCTAATACAAAAACTGCTAATCATTTAAGTGCCTCAGAATTTGGTTCTCATCATTTATGGCTTCTCTCTCTTGTCTTCTTTGGTAATCTCATTTAGTTTCATGACCTCAAATACTATTTATGTGCTCTGGATTCTCACATTTCTGTCTAAAGTCCACACCACTCCTCCTCATCACATATCCAGAATCTGACTATTTCTCATCATAATCTTCATCACTACCCTAATCCAAGCAACCATCAACTGAAATATTATTATGTGGCACATGATTGTATTTGAAATATTCATCTTTCAATAATATTTCTATTTGATGATACATCAGAAAAAATAGAAATAGTCAAATGTGTTTCACGACCTTCCCTGCTTTCTTTTGTAACAGCTTTCTCCGCTGATAATATTCCTGCCTAGTAAAATGGCCTTATATTTTATGCACAAATACTTATGGTTGTAAGACAATATAATATAAAACACATTCATTTTTACTTAATATATTTTTGTATCAGTTTGGAATTCTTTACATATATCCATAAATTTATTTTTTTCTTTAAAGTTTTCGGCATAAGGAGAGCACTAAAAAAATGATAGTGGCACACTTATATTTATTTGTTTCACTTTAAGAATCTCTAGATTTAAAGAATAGGAGCAGTTTCATTCATTCAGGTTAGAGAATTTAGTCATTTTGGTCTACCCAGGTGAGAGCCAGTATGTCTTCGCTGAATGACTATTTAGAGTGGCTGCATTCTCACAACTCTTCCTTTCAAATATATATATTTTTTTATTGTGGGTAATTTTTCTAAAGTAGTTTTGATCCTCTCTTTTGGCTCTGTGCCACGAATGTACATAAAGTCCAACAATTTGTACCTATTTTGCTTATAGTCATTTAATAAATATACAAAGTGTCATACTTCTAAGAGAAAGGCAAGATGTTTGAAGAAATGGCAAATGCAAATAATTGTATAATTGTTAATGCCAAATTAAACAACAGAAATTTGGAATACAGTTGAACATTGTCTAAGGAAAAATAAACTAACCATGTAAAACTAATGGTAATAATAGCAACCACTAATCTAACATATCTGACCACGTATAATATTAAACACTTTGAATGCAATCTCATTTAGTGACTATCAAAATGCTTTGATGTCCAAATAATTATTATCATTTCCCAATGGAAAAAATGAGTTTTAGACATTTAGTGGAGCTTGCTTAATGTTATATGATTAGTAAATATCAAAGCTAGAATTGAAACACAAATGTCTAACTCCAAAGTTACAATGTCTTTGCTTAAAAAAACACAAGTTATCATAAAAAAATGGAATTTGGGTTACTTTTCATAAATAAATAACAAGAAATTAGTGGAAAGAAATACTTTTGTTAGGATGCTCATGGAGACTATATAAGATCTAAAGATTACCATGTGTATTTCTTTTCTGTTGTTTCTGTAACACATTACTATACTCTTAATGGTTTAAACCAATAAATTTATTGTCTCAAAGTTCTGGGGAGCAGAAGTCTAGCATGAGTCTCACTGGGCAAAATTCAACATGTTGGCAGGGTTGTGTTTCTCTCTGGAGGCTACAGTGAAGTATTATTTTCCAGCTTTTGGAGGCTGTCCATGTTATTTGTCTCATAGCACCCTTCCTCCATCTTCAAAGCCAGCATGGATGGATTTAGTCCTTTTCACATCACATTACTCCAATTTCCTCTTCTGACTCCCTCTGCTACATTTAAGGATCTTTGTGATTATGTTAGGGCTGCCTTGATAATCTAGGATAATCTCACCATCTTAATATTAGCTAATTAGCAAATTTAGACCTATTTATAATCATAATTATCTTTTTCCTTATGACATAATCTATTCACATGTTCCAGATATTAGGACATTGACATTTCGGGGTGGCTAGCATTCTGCCTACCATAGCATGCTTAATTTTACTCAAAATGTAGAAAAATCTGATGCTGCAGAATTAATACAGAATCAACACCCTTAAAGAACTATCATCTTGAAGACAACAGTATACCAGGTTCTATAATCAGTAATAATTGATATAAAAAATAATAATGAAAGTGTTTCTAACCAACAGCATTCAATAGTTGTTTCGTGTGCGTGCATTCCATGAAGAAAAGTTTATGTGATTCACTAAAGAATAATAACAAACATAGTTTATTTTAAAATAATGTAGAAAAATGAGAGAAGATATCCTAGCATTCTTTCATAGTTTTAGTATGAATCATAACCTCATGGTCCCCTATGGAAATATGAACATGTAGAAGATATCATTATTGTGTAATAAAGATTCTGTCAGGCATAGGAACTTCTTTCTTATTGTCAAGTGGTTTTATTTTTTCTGTTCCCACTCTAATCTGACTGATCTGGAGACTAGTTACTTATTTGCCTGACAAAACTAATATAGTGAGTAACCTAATGTTTACTGGTAGTTTGGGCAAAGTGAAGGATAATTTCCCAAGATTTGAGTGTGTATGTGTGGTAGAGGGTGACTGCTCACCATCTGAATTCCTCTCATTCTGCATTAGCAATTTTTTGCAATGGTGGCTACATTGGCTAAAAGAGTTTTAGGCTACTGTCATAATATTCTTACTTCCAGTAGTTCTGCAGCAATTTCTTTTTTACAGCTCCTCTCTCTTATTTAGTCATTTCTTCTCCCATATTTAACTCTCCTTTATACAAAAATAGGAGAAATTCAAATTAAAGATGAAATAAAATGTACAATAAAAGTAAAGTGGGACCCAAAGTGATAGTCACAAAGTAATAAGTACCATTGCTAACGTCTCTCTAGCTACCAGGACAAACGCTGATGTTACAACAGGTAAAAAAAAAAATAATAGTGTCTATTAATCAATTTAACTTGAGGTGGATGTGTTTAGTGTCAAAATCAAAATAGAATAAAATCTATGACCAGTTTAGAAGTTTCCAATATTACTTCCAAAAAATTAATTATAATAACACGATTTATTAATATTTAACTATGTATAGGATTAATACACATTTTCCAGCTAAATGCCTTTAGCATAGGCTTGACTATTTTTATAATTCTCTACTTCAAAATAAACTTTCAAACATGATTTAAGAAACCATATTTATTTCTGTTTTCTCAGCAGTATTTTAAATAATTTTTGACTTTAGTTATATTTACTTTAAGTGTGAAATCTACTGCCCAATATAGGCTTTATGCCATTCTTTGTTTCAATAGTTTATATCTTAATGTCAAATATAAACAAAAGTCTGTGAAATCCCACAGCACCTATGCCAAGTCAGCAATATTTTGTTGGCACTTCTTTTTATTTTCATGCGAGAACTTTACAATTGTAAGACTCAAAGAATATTTTTTAATCACTCTTAAGTTTTGGGGTCAAGATAGTGGGATGGATACAGACAATTGGAAATGTGATTTAAGGTATAAATGGAATAGAAGCACTATAGTGGAAGAAATAGGAACAGTGTTGAGGCAGGGGCAGGGATTCACGCATCAGGAAGATGGGAGACAGCCAGGGGTGAGGGTGAGGTGGCAATGGACGCAATGGAAGCAGCAGGGAATGTTCTTTGCCGAACGAGGCGCTGTAAAATGCTCAAGTTGAAGTTAAGTATAGAAGTGAAGAATTAGCTATGTGACTGAAGAAAGAAAGGCTAATAAAAGGTTTCTCTACATAACAGCTGTTATACAAATGATCTCACCTCTACCTTGCTCTCAGAATTCTTACATTTGGGGGTGAGGTATAGTAAAACAGTCAGCTCCCTGCCTGCGTACATTCAAATAAAACAGGTGGGCTATCACACCCAGTTTCTGTTCTCATGCAGTTCCCACCCAGCAGGGAGAAGTTTGGGGTAAACAGTTCTATGTACACTGCAGAACAGGAAACTCCCTTTTACTGATTTATGAAACTCTACCTAGTGATTCATTCTGGAAAATGAGTCAACAGCAGGATTCATCACATTGGTTTGAAACACAGGAAAACAAAAGACAAAGACTGAGAGGGTGAAACTAACCCTGGTGTAATCAGAGAAAACTAAGAAGTAGAAGGTAACTTTAAAAAATGTATAAAAGTAGAATCTTCAGAGATATAGTAAAAGACAGTATATGCTTAAACACAAAAAGAGAGACAATTAGAGGAAAACAAAGAACTCTTAAAAATCCATATACATATAAGAAAATCAAGAGAGTGACACCACTAAGATGGTGACGTAGGAAATACCAACCTTCATCCCTCCATAAAAAAACAAATATAGACAGCTATTCACAAGCAAAAAAAACACCATAGAGGGTTCAAGTGCTAAGTAAAGAATCTGCAGCAACACAGTGGATCAAAATAAACAAACAAAAATCTCTCTCTCTCAAAAAAAAAAAAAAAAAACCCAAAATAGAGACAGTTATGAGCAAAGAAGAAAGCCAGAGGCTATAGCCATAGCCATAGTGCTAGAACCACTGTGGTCCCTAAAGTCTTAATCCTCAGATGACACCAGCATCTCTTGCGACTGAAGTGACCAACAGCCATTCCCACTGGGGAACTCCAGAGAGGGAAATGTGTCTGGACACCCCTGCTCCACCCAACAAGTGGCCACTGTTGTGACACTTTGGAAAAGGACCTTTCCCAGCCCTGAGTATGACCCGACCCTGGGACTGCAGCCTCTACACACGTGCCCACACGCCAGAGCAAGGCTGTGTGACTGCACTGGGCCTGCTCATAGCCCACTAGCAGAGCCATCACCATAACAAACACTTTCAGACTTCAGGCCCCAAGGCCAAGCCCTCCGACTGGATTAGCCCTCATAGGGAATAGGGTCCCGCCCAACCGTGGAAGCAGTCTGACTCTGCACACGCTTGTGCTCTCTTCTATGGCCGGCCGGCTACTTCACAAACATTTATGCCTCACAAAGTACCTCAGAGATATCGTGCATTCAAATCCAGGCAACCAAAATAGAGCAAATATCACAATAATGTGAGTCACACAAATTTTTTGGTTTCTCAGTGCATAGAAAAGTTTATGATAACACTATACACAGTCTATTAAGTATATAACAGCATTGTATCTATAAAAATAATAGACATAGCTTAATTAAAAAATAATTTGTTGGCCAGGCGTGGTGGCTCACGCCTGTAATCCTAGCACTCTGGGAGGCCGAGGCGGGCGGATCGCTCAAGGTCGGGAGATCGAAACCAGCCTGAGTAAGAGCGAGACCTAGTCTCTACCAAAAATAGAAAGAAATTAATTGGCCAACTAAAAATGTATAGAAAAAATTAGCTGGGCATGGTGGCTCATGCCTGTAGTCCCAGCTACTCGGGAGGCTGAGACAGAAGGATCACTTGAGCCCAGGAGTTTGAGATTGCTGTGAGCTAGGCTGATGCCACAGCACTGTAGCCAGGGCAACAGAGTAAGACTCTGTGTCAAATAAATAAATAAATAAATAAAAATTTGTTGCTAAAAAATACTAATGATTGTCTACACTTCAGTGAGTTATAATCTTGCCTTCATTTTGATGACTGCTAACTTATTAGGTTGGTGATTGCTCAAGGTTGGGTTGGCTGTGACAATTTTTTAAAATAAGACAAAAATGATGTCTGCTGCATGAAATGATTTTTGCTTTCATAAAATATTTCTCTATAGCACATGGTGCTGTGTGACAGCATTTTACCCACAGTAGAACTGCTTTCAAAATTGAAGTCAATCCTCTCAAACCATGCCAATGCTTTATCAACTGATTTTATGCAATATTCCTAATCCTTTGTTGTCATTTCAACAATGTTTATATCATCTTCACCAAGAGTAGTTTCCATTTCAAGAAACTACTTTCTTGTATGTAGGACTTTTGGCCAGAAAAAAGAAACCACTTTCTTCATTCATCTATAAGAAGAAACTTCTCATCCATGTAAGTGTTATAAAATTGCATAAATTTAGACCCATCTTCAGGCTCCATTTCTAATTCTAGTTCCTTTACTATTTTCACAACATCTGTAGTTACTTCCTCCATTGAAGTATTGAACAGGGATTCTCATTATTTATTATATCAAATATGGTATATTTTTATATCTATGTGCATAGAAAGTAATGTTTTATTCTCTTCAAGATCATTTCTTTGAGCTGTGCAAGTTAAAGAGCTAATTTGCTTTTTAACAACTTACCATTCTGATATCACAGGGGACATTCACCTCCATTCTATGTGGCAATATTTCTGTATTAAACATCTTTGGAAATTTCATTAGTATTTCCCTTACTTTATTTCTCCCATGATTAAGAGCATTTCAATGGCATTAAATCCAACGCCAATTCCCATTGAATTCTTTTAGGTACAAGAAAAATTACATTTTTATTCATGAGTTATTGTTATAAAACCTAATGAGGAGTTTTTAGTAATAATTAGTTTCCTTTCCATTTAAAGAACTGAGTAAGGCATTTAGAATAGTGATCTCTTACCTCCTCTTCCCTATGTCCTAATAACAATTTAGTTACTATGATAATTTGCCAGCATACTATAATGAATGAAATTGAAGAGAAGACAGGAAAAGATGATGGAATTTCTAACAAAATATGCCTCCTGCCTCTTCAATCTACTGATATAAACCACAATGATCTGGTGAAACCATGTTGGAAAAGTCATCACTGATATCAGATTTCAATTTATAATATATTTGGAGGACAATAGTAGATTAAAGTTGCTGGAACATGGCATAGCAGTTAGTGCAGCCAGAGATGACTAAATAAGTATAAGAAGCCAAGTCCTAGATGACCTAAAATGCCAAGTTAATAACATATAAATATTAATAATGATTAAATAGTTACTGATTCTGCAGGGCTCACCATGTACTAGACATTGCATAGAACATGTTACATGCATTATGCCAGGTAATCTTGACAAAATCTGATAATAAGTATTTGCATTTTTTCATTATAAATGATTACATTTTACAGAGAATAAAAATAGAGATTAGAGAAGTTATTAAAATTAGGCAAAAATAACACAGGAATAGAGTATCTGAGGTAAAACCTAAGGAGTTTAAGATGTGTTGCATAGAAGAAGATTTCAGTGGATTTTAAACTGAGGAATTATTTTGACAGCAGAAGGTGGCAAACTGAAGGGATAGTGCTTCATAGTATCAACAAAAGTTGACAATGTTATCTCTTTCCTTCTTACACCTCTTTACTCTGGTAGCTTCTGTGAAGCCTCTTCCTTCTGATTCTCCTCACTGTCTGTCTATTTCTTCTTCTTATGGTACTGCATATTTTTGTCTTGTATTATCTACTCTTCCTGCCTGCCTCTAGGAAATCCTTCACCCCTATACACTTCTGTATCCATATGTCTCATTGACAAGCCTGTAACTTTTTGTTGGGCTTCTCTCCTGAGCACTAGTTCTAAATATTCAATTTCTACATATTTACTCAATTCTATATCATTACTATATTAATCCTACTTTTTTCATTCCCACTGCTATCACACTACCTCAGGTTCATCTCATTTCTTTCCTATGTTATTTCAGAAACCTATTGACCAGTTATCTGGCATTTAGTTTGCCTCTTTTTAATATACTATCAGAATGATTTTCTGAAATGTAAGATTAGTCTTACCATTGTCCATGCACAAGATTCACAGTTCACAGAAGTTCATAATGGAAATATAATGTGTATAGACACCAGTATTTGTTGGTGATTTTTTTTGTGATAGCTGGTATTGTTATATGTTAACAAAATTTGTATAGAATAAGTTGTGTTCTCCTATTTTCTGGTCTAGCCTGATTAGGACCTAGTGAATTCATAGAATTTCAAGCTTTTAAAAAATTTACTTTAGTTCTGAAATAACTCGGATCATGTTTGTGTCATGGAATATTAAGATCTTCCTTAGTCTATCAAATGAAACAGAAAAAAATTCTTTCCTCAATATTATCACTTTTTATCATTGTATAAAAGGATAAAATAATTTTACATTACAATGTCCAAAATAAGAAATTACAAGTTAGATCCTAATTGATCTCTGAGAAGAGAAGTATCCCAAAACAATCCAAACTAAAAGCTTATTACTAGAGCTCCAAGTCTACCACCAACTAGTTGCATGAACATCTCAGAAAAAAAGTCTGTCTCATCATCTATGAAATGAAATTGTAAAATATGTGAACCCAAAGCTCCCCTCCAGTTGTATGATTTATTGGCTTATTTTTCACATGTATCTATTTTGCCATGACAGCTAAAAACTCTTTTGTGCTTAGATTTTTGCTATAATATACTTTTTCAATATATGCATTCTTGTATCTATCTTTCTCAAATATTGTAGATTTTTTAGTTTGCTGGGTTTTTTGTTGTTGTTTGGGATATATATATATGTATACATGTATGTAGTGTGTGTGTGTGTGTGTGTTCTATTATGCGACCAATTATGTAGCTGTAAGAAAAAAAAAAGATTTCAGATATTGTATTTTAAATAGGTGATAATGATAAACGGATAGACTCAAATAAATCATGTGAACCCAAAGGCAGATCTGTTAAAGACATAATATAGACCAGGATTTATGGTTTGAAAACAGAGGAAAACATTCAAGGTTCAACTTCTGTCAAATTGACTTTCTTACTTGCTTCTGTGAAAGTTTTAAAGGATTTTCTGGTAGCCTAAAAGCATATTTATGTACTTAATATTCTTAATTACATGTAGACTTTATGATGATTAGTAATTGTTTATGTTGTTTCTATCTAATTATATTGTGTATGTCTAATATCACACAAAGTATATTAAAAAACAAAAGGAAATATCACATCTCCATATACAGTGATCATATTAGGGTTTCTTTTATGTCAGACTTTCCTTGTTTCAGTTTCTTTTCCTATGTCATCCTTGTTTGGGATTCTTTCAACTTCTTATCAAGAAATCATCATAGTGTCTGACACGAGATAGATTTTCAAAAACTAAATTGTGTACAAGGAAACACATATATGTAAAAATCCCTCTCTGGTTCTGACACTCTTCTCTTCATGCATGATTAAATTGGAGTTGACAAGAAGCCTATCCAGTAATTAGCTTCAGCTTGCAGTTTCATTATTTGCAGTAGCTAGATTCTTCATGGTTGTGCTGTAGTGTGTATAGGATCATGGCCCTGCTCGGGCTCTAGAACTTTTCGTGCAACAAAATAGGTGACACTTGATTCTGGCATGTACATCACACACATTTCCAAATAACAGTTTTATTATAGAATCCTTAAGTATCTCATAGATTCAGAAGCTAGTAGAGTTAAATATTTTCAATTAACTATAAAATTTTCTAAATTTTTTAAAGTTGTCATTAAGTCAGGATATTAAAATCAAATGTAACCTTAAAACATTTTAGTTTATTTAGCAGTTTCTATGGCTAACATTTCTCAAACCCCATATAAGTCAAGAAGTCCTATTAATATTGGTTGCCTCACCATTAAACACAGATTATTTTAATGTTTAAAATATCTTAAGATATTTTCAGAATTTGTGGCTTCAGATACTCAGTCTAATATGTTGGTGCCTACTGATAAAACATACAGAAGTCAAGGGAATAAATTTAGGATTTTTATCCAAATTCCCTAGCATCCCTATTTTGCATATACTCTTGATAAAACATTAAGCATATTTGTTACTATAACTATATAATAACTGTATGGCCATAAATGAAATTCCATGGGTTCATATATTTGAAGTTAATAGTCTCTAATATCCATTTTATCCTGAGTTTATATATTTTATTCATATTATAAAATATCTATGTTCTTAGCACATAGATAGAAATCGGCCTTTAGACAGTATTTTTAAGATGTTTGCTCATCAACAGATTCTAAGCACTAATGATTTGATAATTATGCTCCTACTCTGGCATAATGATTATACACTAGTAATATAATACTTTTCTGACTTTCTGTTATGAAAAATTTCAAGCATTTATACCCCAACTTTAATAACTGCCTTGAATTTTCTGTAGCATTGGCTCTTTTTATTATTTTGTTGAAATATTTTATAAAATATTTAAAAAATCATGTTTTATCTTTATATACTTTAGTATGAATCTCTGATAAATAAGGATTTCTAAATAGCTAATCTTAATACTATTATAATAATAAGCTTTTCAAAGGATTATAAAAAGCTCTCCAAACTTTCTGACTCAGTGGTATAACAGATTCAGCTTACAACAAGCAGTTCTGATGCATGGTCACATGGCACACCCCAGTTAAGTGCATTAATGCATTACTATGGTAATGATGGTGGTTAATGCATTACCATCAGAGTCTACTTACACACCTGGAACTGTCTCTCAAAAGGCATGAATTCATAAAGCCATGCTGCCAATGGCATGGCTTTGCTCCTGATGGGGGTACCTTTTGCATTGTATGTGTAAAGCCTTGGTAGTGTCTTCCTATATAGAAAAATGGGCCACCTCTATAAGTTCTGAGTATCCATGGAGTCTGCAGAGCCAATTTTTTTTTTTTTTTTTTGAGACAGAGTCTCGCTTTGTTGCCCAGACTAGAGTGAGTGCCGTGGCGCCAGCCTAGCTCACAGCAACCTCAAACTCCTGGGCTCAGGCAATCCTGCTGCCTCAGCCTCCCGAGTAGCTGGGACTACAGGCATGTGCCACCATGCCTGGCTAATTTTTTTTCTCTATATATATTAGTTGGCCAATTAATTTCTTTCTATTTATAGTAGAGACGGGGTCTCACTCTTGCTCAGGCTGGTTTTGAACTCCTGACCTTGAGCAATCTGCCCACCTCGGCCTCCCAGAGTGCTAGGATTACAGGTGTGAGCCACCGCGCCGGGCGTAAGAGTCAAAATTTTTGGTGACATCTGCGTCAATGTCCTTATCTGTACTGCAGGGTGCCAGTTTTCCCATCATGGCTCTAACCTTAGTTAGCATAGTATAACTACCTTGACTCAGAGTGCAACATATCTGGAGCTCTGCAATTCTGTCAACCCTTTATCTGCCAACGAGCTTTGATTTCCGTTGCAGGGCCAGTCTCTTTGTAACCTATCAACGATTCCTCTGCCTTTCCCACTTATCCTTAACTATTTAACAGCTCACAGTTTATCATTATCTGTCTTTGGTGTCAATTCTGTTTAGAAATAATCAGCAAACTTTGATGTCTTTGTAAGCACTATTTCCTTCTTTTAAATGAATCGTTATTACCGGCAAAAATATTCCCCTCCATGGATGTTTTCCTAGGCTAACACAGGTGAAATCTTCAGCATTGTAGCTGCTATCTTATGCCAGGGACCAACCATGCCCCATATTACAGGAGAGTCTTTTGAGCTGAGTGATGAGTGATCTTGTTCTAAAACCCCAACTTATTGCTTGTTTTCTCAGAATTCCCTCTCAATACCAGTTATGCCATTTGGGGTCTTCCAAGAAGCAGATGTTAACATGTGATAAGACATGCAAGAAATGTATTGGAAGAAATTCCTGTGAAACACAAACTAGAAGGGAGGAAAAATGATTAGAAGAAGTATTCAGACAATACTGTCATTCTCACAATTGCAAAGGAAGCATGATTTGGGCAGAAACGTTCTCAAACTTCAAAGTTTTTTGTTGTTTATTTTAATTTTGTTTTGAGGAAGTTTTGCCAGGCTGATGGCAAGTACCCTAGCAAAGGTTGCCAGTTGGAATAGTTGTGTGATGGGTAGAAATAGACCAGCAATGATGCTCCTTCATGTCCATTCATGGGCCAAAAGCAGCCTTGCGGAGCTGCTGCTCTGGTGCAGTTGC
>VSMD01112215.1:0-24849 GCA_008750895.1 Mirza zaza
GTAATGTGTTTTTATTTCCATTTGTGTTGGGGTTTTGTGAGATAAACACGTACTGTGTTCTCAGGAAGATAATGGTGTCTCAGAAAGGACAAAGACGATGCTGATGTGGCCGGCTCGTGCCATGATGGGCGAGGGAGGCGGGGGTGGATTTACACGTTGCATTGTCACTGCCACGGGTAGGGAATGGCTTCGGTAGCCCTCGCCTCCAAAGCCGTGATTGTGTTCACCCTCGATGTGATGAACTTTGCCTCGCGTGCGCGCGGTCCAGCTTAATGAACACGCAGACGGCACCCCGCCACGCCGAGGTTTTCTTTCTAAAACTCTGAAAAGGCCGTTCTTCCTTTCTGCGGGCCAATCTTCCTGGTTAGTGATGGAGAAACAGCAATAACAATAATAATAATAACAGCAGCTCAGAAAATAAGACAAAATCAAAAAGCCCTGAAACGTTTAAATGTTCATTAGGCAGCCAGCTGCAGTGGCCTGATATGCAGTAGGTCATGCTCAGGGACCACAAGGTCCTGGGTGTGTAGAGTTTTTCTCCAGCAGTGTTCAAAACCCGGATTCTCATTAACTTCTGTCATTTCACTCTCGGCCTCGGGGGAAGCAGCCGGGAACCGAGGTGGCACCTGCCCGCCCTGGGGTGAGTGCCAGGGCCCAGGCGGGGGACGCCCGGCTTAATCTCTGCTGCTTTGCGGGCGCTGGTGCCAGCCGCTCCGGCGTTTTTAACCCAGTCCAGGGCTGCCCCGGGAGGCCCACGGCCTGGCAGATTCATCTCCGCTGGGGATGGAGGGACCTTGGAACAAAGGTCAGAGCGGATGGCCAGGCCAGCTGCCTCAGACCCAAGGAAAGGAAATTAAAGCCATTCATTTACATGTTCCCGAATTCTCCTGTTTTCTCCCGCTCTGCGCAGGGGCTGGCCTCGCTCCTTCCGGGGGGCTCTGCCTCCCTCTGCTCAGAAATGCTGTCTGTCCCTGCCTCCTAGTGTCACCCCGGAGCGTGTGACACGGGGGATATTTTATATTCCACACGTACCGTCTTTCCCCGAAAATAAGACCTACCCATAAAATAAGCCCTAGCAGGATTTCTAAGCATTTGCAAAATATAAGCCCTACCCCAAAAATAAGACCTGGTGATGGGCGCGGCTACGCAGCACATCTACGCAGCACATCTGCAAAACCCATGCATGTCGTCGAGGAGCAGGAAAGAAGATGAGCAGCCCTTCTCATCTGCCCCACGAGAGCTCTATTGCTCGACATGAGAGATTGGGGCCAACGGTTCTAAAGGAAATAGAGTCGCAAGAAATTCAGGATGGAATTCGGGGTTTGGAGAGTGATGATGATGTTCCAGAAGACGACGACTTAAGTCTATTCCAATCAATGTAGATTGTTGTACCGTGCTTAAAAAAAATAACACATCCCCTGAAAATAAGCCCTAGGGTGTCTTCTTGAGGAAAAATAAATAGAAGGCCCTGTCTTATTTTCGGGGAAACACGGTATGGGGAATTTTTTAAAAAGCCCATCTTGCTTACATGGTAACTTCGTACAGTCTCCTACTAGGGTAGGGAGGGAATGGAGGAGAAGACAGGATTTCAACAACTGTTATTACTGTCTAAAAGTTGTTTTAATGGTAGGATATGTTGCTGGTAGTAGATTTTAATAAAAATGGATAAGACTTAACATAACTGTCCCCACTATTAATATTTTGATGTACAAGTATCCTTTCTGGCCTTTCTCATTAAATCTACAGAAGCGAAATTATACCAGACAATTTTGTTATATATACCTACCTCAACTTACCTCCACGTTGTGGCTGTGTCCCGTGTTGTACATAATTTCCTGTCCGTGCCATTTTTAAGGGTTGCATAGATGCCGTAGTAGTATATACGGTGATTTCCATAACCAAGTCCAAAGAGATGCTTTGTTTCAATGGTCCTACTGTCAAAGGTGAAAAAAGCATTTCTGCATGCATGGTTTTTGTGCAGCCAGCAGGAACTCTTGGCTTCCTTTTGGGGCAGCAGGCAGTTTGCAGTGGGCCGACCTCTGACTCATCCTGCCCCTTACTCAGAATGGAAAATTCGGGGGATGTTAATTTCTACAGTGTTGATGCCATTGTGACCACAACTGTCTTGGCCTGGCACGGTGGCTCAGGCACCTGTAATCCCAGCATGTTGGGAGGCCAAGGCGGGAGGAACACTTAAGGTCAGGAGTCCAAGACCAACCTGGGCAACATAGCAAGACCCCATCTCTACAAAAGAAAAGTTTTAAATAAAAACCAGCCGAGTGTGGTGGCACATGCCTTGTAGTCTCGGCTACTCGGGAGGCTGAGGCGGGAGAATCGCTTGATCCTAGGAGTCAGGGGCTGCACTGAGCTGTGACTGCACCACTGCACTCCACTGAGGCCCGGTCTTGAGCGCCCTTTCGTTCATGCACGTTTGCCCCAAGTCTGTGAGTCAGGGCTGTTTCCCTGTGACCCACCTTGCTGGGACTGTCCCCCCGGACGGGGCCTTGGTAGGACCCCAGGCTTCTGGGCGGTTTGTGGGGGGGGGGGAACGATGCTCCCAAGGGAAGCTAGGCCGGCCCCGGAGGCAGGAGGAGCCTCCCACCCCAGCGTCAGCCCCAAGGCACGGGGCAAGGGGCCGGGGTTCTCCACGCCGCCCTCGCTGCTCACTGACGCGGTTTTCACCGCGCCGAGGGCGGGGACACAGCGTGATTTACGCCAGCCCTGACCTACAGCTGTAGTCACATCGACAAGCCCTCCTGCTGAGTCCTCCCTCCACAGAGGATTCGTTGAGGACGGCCCCAGGGCGAAGGTCTGCTTTTATATTGAAATAAGCGTCAGATTTTGCAAATATGTTTGGGGTCGTGTCTACGTCTACCGCTATTAATATCTCAGTTCCCTTGTCGTTGTCTCAATCCAAGAAGGTCTCTGAGCAAGCTCAGGGGGGCCGAGTGGGCCCCTCTTTGCGGAAGGATCCGGATCTGACGTCCCCTCTGCTCCAGAGTGGAGACTTCCCGGCGGGGAGTGGCCTGCACCCAGCGACGGGCTGGCCCTCGGCAGGCCTGCTCGGCCCCCGTGTGGTCTCCGTAACAGTCCCAAGATTGCACCTCAACACCTGGGCCTCCCCACCTCACGGAGGTCTGGGGCTCGGGGCTCTGTCGCAGCACAATGTGAGCTGAGCAGCGGCGGCGCCCGGCAGACGGTGCCCGTGGAGCCTGCAGCGCCGGGCTCTGCGCCACCCCCAGCTCCTGGGGCCCGTCCTCCCCGCCCCAGCCGCTCCTAGGCCAGAGGCAGGTGCCGCGGAGGTGGGCAGGCGTCGGGGCTGAAGACCCCCTTGGACCAGCAGACGCTGTGAGCGTGGGGAAGAGGATTCAGGATGCTTGGGGTTGGGGTGATGCCCCTCGGCCCCCACACCTGTCGTCAGGTGAGGCAGAGGCCTGAGCAATTCCCGTGACAGATGCGGAACGGGTGCCTCCCTTGTCCGAGCCCTGCTCCACGCCGTGGCCGGCCTGGCTACCGTGGGAACATCCGTGTCCTCACCGGCCTGCAGACCGGAGCTGGGGACCCCGCGGAGCCTGGCCTTCCCCGGGGGTGGCCCGTGACAGTCCCCAAACCTCAGGACCAGCCCAGGGGAGCAGCCAAGCGCCAGTACGGCGGACAGAGTGGCTGGCGCCGCATACAGGCGCTCCCGGGCCAGGCGTGTCCGGCGGTTAGACGTGACCACAGTCACGGGTCGCAGGCTGCGGTCTGTCTCCGGAGGCCTGAGCTACAGAAGTGAATCAGGAGGGGACGTGGGCTCTGCCCGGCTCGCCTCTCCCTCATGGGCGCTTAGATGATGGAGGGAGAAATCGTTTGAAAATTAATTATCCAGATAATTGCCCAACACTTAACTTCACTTTATAGAACGTAAACCTGATCGTCCGTCCGGCACACACTCATTCTGCGTCCTTCATCTGTACTTTCCCTTCATCCGTGGCTCTCAGGAGGGTGGGCGGGTGTGGCCCCGGCCGCGCCGCGAGCTCTGCAGCTGCGGGACGTCCCAGTCGGCGGGGGTGGGGGAGTAACAGCCTCTCGTCCTCCCAGGCTGGCCTGCGCACAGACGGGACGCACATTTCCAGGCATCCCGGGAATTAATCTCACGTGTCGGAGAACTACACGCGGTAATGCCCGATTCCTCCGGCCGGCGATGCATCTGAGCCCCTCCTTCAAGGGTTTCCTTGCGCTGCCCGGGGGAGAAGAGCAGCCGGCCTTAAGGCGCTTTGTGTGTGTCGTTTGATTTCTGAAAAGATAGCTAATCCCAGTGGGAATTTATGTAAAAGCACCCGGGCCCTGCCGAATAGTCAGGGCTTCCACATTTATCAAACGCGGCTCTTTTCGTGGGAGCAGTGCGTGCTGGGCGGCCCGGTGAGTCTCCTTAGTTAATGAATCTCAAAGGCAGAGAGGTTTGGGAGAGGCGTCTGATCTGGAGGGCTTGCCGTCTGCGCTGCGTTACCTGTTCCGCCTTTCCGTGTTTGCAACTCTTGAAGAGTTTTCCGGCGCTCTGTGCGGAAGCAAGACCGGGAAAGCCAGGAGGCGCGTGTTACTCAGGGCTTGCCCGCACGCCGGACCCCGGGATACGCGCTCCCCCTGTGCACGCCAAGGCCCGCGCCGCGTCCGGGCTGCGGGAGGCAGAACCTTGGGAAAGCGACCCCTGGCAGGTGAGGCAGACACAAAATAGAGAGTGCGACAGAGAGAGAAAACTTGTGGCACTTCCGCCCATTCCGGGCTCAGCCCTCAGTTCTACCCCATCTGCCTCTGCGATGACACACTGCAGAAATAGCATGGCCCACACTTAATCTTGCAACTTCTTAGAAGTTAGACTTTTGGGGATGCATCTTTTCCTAAGTTAGCTGTGTGGAAAAAGGTTCTATTAAAAAGAAACTGGAGAAATGAAAATCAACCTTCCTGGGAAGTAATTATATCAGTTTATAATAAGCCGTAAGACATCTGAAAGGACAGGTAAGAAAGCTAACGAAAGAGTATACTGAGGATATTAAATTAAGTAATTTTAATGTCACCATTTGAGATCCAGGAACAGGAACAATTTGTAGTTCTCGAAGCTGTCAAGCTGAAGCATTCATCTCTCTGCAGTGGGAACGGCAGCACTGGGCAGGGCGGGGGGGACTAGAAATCTCGGCGTGTTCGAAGGAGGAGCTCAAATGGCTTCGAAGGTGCAGGTTCCCGTGGGGCAGCCGAGCCGAGGGGTCGGGGCTGGACTGCCGTGTTACACGTGTCCTGTCCCCACTTCCTGTGTCACACGTGTCCCCCAGGCAGGTGACAGCCCTTCCTGAGCTGCACGCAGTGTCTCTGATCGGAGGAGGATGCTGGCAGCACCCGCTTCTGCGGTGCCGGGGAGGGAAGGGTGGAGCGTGTGGCTCAGGCTGTGCGTGGGGCTGGGCCCAGGGAAGTCTCCACCCGTGGCCACGAGAGCCACGCAGAGAAAATGGGTCCTGCAGGCAGCTCATCCGTGACACTCTGCAGGCTGCAGATTCGTTTCTGTGTATCTAGAAACCAAATATTTTGCATATCTTCCTCCATGGAATTATAAGGTAAAGTTGAAAGACCGAAGCGTGGCCCTCATAGTGGCCTGTGCATGCTCCACTGACATTGTCATGCTGGCCAAGTAGGGCTAGGGAAGCCGAAGGTTCCCTGAGGACACTCCTGCAGGCTCCGGGCTGGCCGGGGGGACGGATCGATGACCGCAGTGGAGATAGCGCCTGTTCCCGTGGAGTTTGTGGTCAGGAGGGGCGTCAGCAAAGGAAATGGGAAGTCACAACCAGGGTGACCCTATGATGGGATGTGCCAAGTCCAGCACATGTGGGTGGTCGTGCAGCCCCAGAGCAGAGTGGGGCGTGGGCACAGGTGCAGGGAGGAGGCTCCGGGCAGTGGTGGAACGGCGTGTCCGGCGGCCTGGAGGGCTGAGGTCTGGGATACTCTAGGACCCTGCTCCAGGGGGTGGCCTGTCCCTACCTCGAGGGGGTCGGTGGTTCGGGAGCAGCTTTGGATCAGCAGAGGCTCTGTGGGCTTTACTGCAAGAGCAGATGACAACCACTTAAGTGTTCTGTTTTTTAAAAAGCTTTATTGAGATATAGTTCACATACCATGCAATTTACCCTTTTAGTGTAACTCACTGGTTTCTAGTTTATTCAGTTATGTAACCGTCACCACTACTAATTTTACAACCCTTTCATCATCACAAAAAGTTCTGGGTAATTTTATCTCACATGTAAGCCTCTGCAGTCAAAATCCCCACTGCTACGTCTGCACAGGCGTGTGCTTTCTAGCAGGAATCAATATCTCGTGTAACCATGATATAAAGGAAGATGAGGAGGAGCATGTGCAATGGCTTGGTGACCTTCAGCACGTATCATAAGTGCTCAGACAGGACTTTTCTGGAAACACAGCAACCACGTCTGTGGCAACACAGCAACCCGGGACCTCTGGGAGGAGACGGCTGCAGACACCGAAGCACAGGCTGAGTGTCGACTCCAGGACCTCAGAGCAGGGATCGGGTGATCCTCTGCAATGGCGAAGAACGCCTGGAACGTTCTGAGTGACACCCAGGTCGGCCTCTCTTCCGCTTGCATGGCAACTGCACTCCTGAGAAATTCAGTGAAGGGTTTAATAAATCCTGCAAAAAACAGATGACGTTTATATATAAAATAAAATTCAGATCTGAACTAAAATAATTGTAAACTTACAGGACTGGCCAGTGGGCCATGGGGGTATCCGGGTGTGGGGTTCCCCAGCCTGTGCCTGTGAGACGCTCATGGCATCTCAGACATTGGAAAAACCAACACATACCCCCCAGGACTCCAGCACCACCCAAGGGACTTGACTGTGGAACCCTCAGGGACCCTCACACAGTCCTAGAGTCCCAGCTGCAGCACGGGCCCGGGCGGGTGAGAAGCAGGCAAATGCGCACACGTGTGGATGGACAGAGGGGTGGATGGATGGAGGGAGGGATGGACAGAAGGATGCATAGACAGGTGGGTGGGTAGACAGGCAGATGGATGGACAGAGGGATGAATGGAGATGGACGGACAGACAGGTGGATGGATGGACAGAGGGATGGAGGGATCGAGGGAGGGACGGATAGATGGGTGGGCAGGTAGACAGGTGGATGGATGGACGGATGGGTGATTCTTCACTGTCACTGCGCCTGCAAACCCCCCGGAGCCTGTGCCCAGGATTTGAGGATTTGTGCTGGTCGCCCTCTCTGCCCTCTCCACTCCCAAGTAGAATGAGTCGGTGACACAATGGGTGAAATCGTAGCTTGGCTGCGTAAGAACATTCAGTTATTTAGGAATCCAAATTTTCTTGTAGGCCAGCGGTTTTCCACTAGGGCTGGTCTTGCCCCCAGTGGGCGTGGTCGATCTTAGGAAAACTTCTGGCTGTCGCGACTTGGCGGCGTGTGTTACTGGCCATCAGAGGGTGGAGGCCAAGGAGGCTGCGAAACATCGTTCCCGGAAAGGGCAGCCCCCACGTCAAAGAACGGTCCACCCTGATGGCCAGGAGTGCTGGGGTTGAGAAGCCCTGCAGGCGCTGATGAGCTGTAGCACTTTGCAAAGCCACTGTCACATGAATTAATTGATCTTTAGAGTAGTAAAGGCCACCTTGAACAAAACGGATGCAGAAAGATCTCTCCCGCCTACAGAAGACAAGAGACATGGGAGGGAGGCTGCAGAGATGAGATCTGGGCAGAGGTTTCCTGAGAGGTCTTCAGAGCAAAAGTGTGTCCGGTGTGTTGGACGTGTCACTAGTGTGATCGCATGTACTTACGGGAAGACACAGCTGTTCTGTGAATGCAGCAAAGCTTCTGAGAGCAGTAGGAGAACTTCTCCTGGGGGTGAGTGGTCACCACGGGGAACCGGAGGCCTAGACGCACACGGGGGGAGCAAACGGAAAGTCGCTGCACAAAGAAAAGCCGGTGTTGTGATTCGTTGGAAAATGACGGACTGGCAAGAGGTGCTCTGTGCCCAGTTCTCCTTTCTGAGCGTGAGTTTTCCTTAATGGAGAGAAAGTCGGTGTTTACAGTACACCTGAAGCAGAGCAAACACCGAGGACCCACGTGGAGTCTGTAGACCAGCCAAGGTGTGGCCACAGACACACGAGCCCCTCTGACCACGGTGAGGGGCCACACGGTGGTCGGCGTGGCTGCCGTGGCCTGGCTCCTCCACCTCCTGGGGTGTCGGCAGCGTCTCCAGTCGGCACCTGTGCCCAGCAGAGCAGCAGGTCCCCTCCGCCATCTGTGGAGCAGAGGCCAGCGCGGTCCTCCTTTGAGCACCTCTGTGAAAGGTGACACCCAGGTAGACAGCCAGAGACGTGAGCAGGGTGTAGAAGTTCAACTCGCAAAGAGCCAGAATTTGCTGGTGGCTGTGATGTGCGACTGGCAGTGGCCAGGATGGTGAGTATGGCGGTGGCAGTGATGTGACGGCGGTGCTGGTGGAGGCAGGGATGGTGACAGTGGTGACGTGCAGTGATGACGATGTTAATGGTGATGGTGAAGGCGATGGTGGTGAAGTTGGGTTGAGGGATAGCTGAGGTCCTTCAGGGAGTATCTGGCTCCATGAGCAGCTCCAGCCTGTTGTTGTGGCTGCCGTGAGTGACACTGTCATCCCCGAGGGGCGCTCTGGCCAGCTCAGGCTCTGTGCTTTGGCTGCCGCAACCCCCATCAGGGTGGACCCCCGTCCCCCAACCTTCGCTGGCTGACAGCAAGACCCCGCTCCGCCTCAGCCACCCTCTGTCCCCAGGGCCTCGCCCGTCAGGACTCACTGGGGCTGGGTTCCCGCCGCAGAGCTTGGCTGCGCATGTAGGCAGACACGCTCTCTACATCTGACCTCCAAAAAGTGCATGTTGCGTCAGCTCCCCTTCCCCAGTTCTCCACGAATTATTTTAAAGGGAATGTTGGCAATCTAGCAAGCCGATAAAAAAGATGCAGACTCGCGAAGTCTGGAATTTCAGGTGCATCATCAGCGAGGAAGACAGGGAGGAAGACAGCCTTCTGCTTTCCCTGCAATTAAGAAGGGTATTAAGGAAAGCAGAGCTGTGCAGACAGTGTCTCTTAATTGTCAGCTGTGCAGGGTTAATGAACTACATTAGTTCCCTGCAAAATAACATATTGACTGTCAGGACTTGACACATCAGCAGTGGGAAGGAGCCTCCGTAGAATATCTTTGTAGGAAATTAGAAGTGACTTTCCTTCCTCTGCAAGGCTGAGACGGGGGCCCGGGAGGGAGGCGTCTTTCCGAGTGCGTTGACGCGAGCCGGGGGTCGCCGAGCCCAGGTGCAGAAGCCCGTGGATGCAGAGGGACCGCGTGGGGGGAGGGGCCGGTTCCTTTTCCCCTAAACTGCTGCTCTCGGGAACGGGGGCCTCGTCCTCCTGTGTTATTTCCGCGTCTGTGAGGTTGCTCACGTAACCCGTGCACTGACCTGGAATCGTCCTCGCCGGGGATGCGTGGTGTGCGCGGGGCAGTCTCACCGAGCGAGCGCCTCCTCCCTTTACACTCGGCTGGCGGGCAATGAGAAGGGTTCGGGTTCGGCGCGTTGCTGCCCCCTGCGCCGCAGTGCCCCGCCGGTCCCCGGGCCTGGGAGCCAGCGAGAACCCCGACGGCAGAGCCCGTGAAAAATTAAGGTGCCCATTAAAACTGAGCTGACAAAAGAATCGCCACTTTCAATACTCCCGGCTCAGGCCCGCTCGCACACGCTCACACGGACTTAAAATTATTAAGTGACAGTAAGGCGAGAACGTTGTCAGGGACGGGCTATGAGCCGGATTAATGAATAAATCCAAAATTAGCCGGGACCGGACGCGCCGGGGCTTTGCGCAGCCAGCAGACGAAACGCGGTGAGAAGGAGGTTCGAGCCTTCATCTTTCGGCCCTTCTAGAATCTTGGGAAAGGCTAGAACTTTCTGTGGAAGTTCTGCCTCTGCGTCACAGGAGTCTTCTTGCGATAGAGACAGCACCAGAGCTCAGCGATGCAGACCTGGCGTGGCGGGCCCCTCACCTGCCTGGGTTACCTGTGCTTTGCGTCGCCCACGGGATTGGGGGGGGGTCGGTCCCAGCAGCTGTGGCTCCAAAGGTGGAGGAGATTTGTTCACATGCAAACAATTGGTGACATTAACATGATTCAAGTCTAGTCGCACGTGTTTGTTAAATCGGGGCGTGTAACGATGCTGACTCGGGATGCCCGAATAGTTTTCTGCTTATATATTCTGAAAATAGCAAAATCTCTTTAAAAATAAATCATAGTTAGACTTCCTACCTGTTCAGCTTGTACCTTGGTCCCAAGCCGCTCTGGGTGGGGAGCCTCCCTCTGCCCCCCCTCCCCTAGGAGCCTGGCTGCCAGGTGACACCTGTCCCTCGCAACACCTGGGGCCACGCTCTGGGCACGTTGGGCACCTGCCCTGCCCTGCCCCCCGCCCGGGTCCCCTCCCCCATCCTTGTCGCTGGGCTGATTGTCACACACCCAGCCCAGAGTCCTCAGAGGAGAAAAATCAGAAGAGCGAGAACCCCATGGGGAGAGGAGGCACAAAAGCAACAACAAGAAGGAGAAAATCCAAGCAAGCTCTCCGCAGAGGAAGAGCACCCTAAATATCGTAGCTCTGACGCTCTGCCACTGAGAGCAAAGCAAGAATCCCGGGTTCTGCACCAGTGGCACCTTTCAGAGAAGCCAGCCCAGCCTGGAGAACATGCTCACAATCCTAAGAATCAAAATCTGTCCCTTCCGTGCATGATTTAAACGGACTGTTGTCTGGAGCACTGGATCAGGAGTCCTGACCCCCTCAGCCAGGAGTGAACACAGAGGTTCACAGGTGCACAGGTGCGGTCCTGGGCAAGAGGTCTGGGGTTCCAGCGTCAAACCCCATCCCGCCTGAGTCACAGCCCAGGACTGCAAGAGGGCACCTGCCCTGGAACAGTCGAATGGGCAGGAAGACGTCATTTCAGACTGTCTCGGCAGGGGAGGGAGGCCGAACTCCAATCTGCTGAAACAAGAGGCGGGAGCGTTGTTCAGCGCCGAGGCGAGCCGGCGGAGGGGGCGGGAGGGTGCAGGGGTGGTCCGTGGGATCAGGCCTTCGGGATCAGGGAGGTCAGCAGGGTCGGTGGATAACCAGGGAGAATCCTGCCTCACGTGCGCCAGCCGAGGGGAGCACCGAGGCTGTCTTGGCCACGGGGCAGTGCCGTGGCGGGTCACACTTGGCCCTGAGCTGTCAGCTCCTGGCAGGGGCTCCTATCCTCAGCCATTCACTTTCCCTGCTAATGCCATCACTGTCCCGGAGCTTACGGTTAAGATAACCTCCAACTAGTGGGGTCGGGACACGACGACTGAGACACGCCAACTACACAGGCATTTTCGTCTATAAACCTGTTGGTTCGGAATATGTCATTTCTAGGAAACTGGGCGCGTCGGGCCCCGGCGGTGCTGGGAGGACGCCGGGAGAGGCTGGGGCGAGGCTCGCTGCAGACGGAGAGGGGGGTGTTAAAGCAATGCCAGAATGCTACATTTTTAAAAAAATTCCCACTAGGTCAGTTCCCAGGTATAAGCATCATGGCTATAATCCCGCTAACCAGTAGTCAGAATCGAGACCGGGTTTTAAGAGCCTGTGAAGCGTGTTCTAGACCCGGCTCAGGTGGTGGCGGGTGAGAAGTCAACGCGGCCCGTGTAATTCAGTGGGAAACGGCAGGCCGTGGGCCGGAATGTCCTCGTTTATCGTTCCCTCCCAGGGCCTTGCCTGAGGACGGGCCGAGGCACCGCTCTGCTTTTGCGGGCAGCACTTTGTGCCTGAGAGCCGAGTGATACCGGCGAAGGTTAATTGGTTTGGGCAATTTTGGCCGCAAAGGCTCTCCCTGGGTCCTCGGAGTCAGGCCGGGGCAGCCAGCGGGGCCCGCGGTCACGCGGACCCGGCCTTATTAACAATCCAGTAACTAACTTGGACGTCTCTGCGGTCCCCGGGGTGAGCAGCGATGCGGTCTTCACGCCAGCCGAGCCGAAGCCCCTCCCGCAAGAGCGGCGCTCCTGGCAGCGGCCGCGGGCGGTGGAGGGCCGGGGCTGGCCGTTGGCCGCGCACCCGGAGCTGTCACCAAACTCATTTTCACGGAGAACAAAGGAGCCGGCTTCACGATGGAGCCCAGGGAGAAGAATGGCTCTTTAATCCAGGTCATGCATTTTACATTTTCCCCGTTTAATAAGCTAAGAGTCTGCGAGTGTCGAATTTGGGTCCTTTACGAAGCAGGCCCCGAGAGCACACACAGGCCCACGAAGGCGTGCGCGAGTCCTGCACGCTTCATGTTTCAAAGACGTGTTTGAGCATCATGGGTGACCCTCCGCGGGGACTTTGATCGGGCACGAAGCCCGCCGGAAGGACGTCGCGTTGTGTGTTTTTCTGCCCCTCCGGGAAAGAGGAAGGGAGCTGTCAGAGGACTCGCGGAGAGTTTGCATTTCGATGATCTGAGAATAGCCAACCTGCTGCTTTCCAATTTTTAGCATGGCATCCAGGAAGAATGGGATTTCTGTTGGAATTGTATCATGCATTACAAAAAACTTTCTAGGGAGGTATGATAACAGGGGGAGTGGGCACCAAACCGGGGACTTTCGTTGTGGTTTTTCGTCTCCCGTTTTCCCTCCATCTTTAAATGTGAAGTATTTACTAGTGACTGTACTTACCCGTGATGATGACGTTGTCTTTCTATCATCTCAAAAGTGACAATCCTTGGCGCAGTGCAGCTCTGCGTGGTGGGTAATTCCAGCACCTCTCTGTAAAGAACATGGGCATGTCGGCTACAGAGAGCTGAGTGCATCTTGGCGGACATTGAACTGTTGTCGGTAATGACGTTAAACGGCTGTATTTTAGTTTTGTTTTGTTGTGTTTTTTTTTGGCATATGATGGGGATACAGATTTTAAGGTTTCAGTAAATGCCCTTTCCCCCTTCCCCCCACAATTCTGAGTCTCCAGCATGACCATCCCCCAGACGGTGCACTTCTCACTCATTATGTATGTATATACCCACCCACCCCCGTCCCCCTGCCCAATACCCTATTACTGTAGTACCTATGTGTCCACTTAGGTGCTGCTCATTTAATACCAGTTTGCTAGTGAGTATATGTGGTTCTTGTTTTTCCATTCTTGGGATACTTCACTTAGTAGTATGGGTTCCAGCTCTAACCAGGAAAATATAAGATGTGCTATATCACCGTTGTTTCTTAGAGCTGAATAGTACTCCATGGTATACATATACCACATTTTATTAATCCATTCTTGGATTGATGGGCACTTGGGCTGCTTCCACAGCCTTGCGATTATGAATTGTGCTGCTATAAACATTCGAGTGCAGGTGTCTTTCTTGTAGAGTGTCATTGAATCTTTTGGGTAGATGCCCAGTAATGGGATTGTTGGGTCAAATGGTAGATTTACTTGTATCGCTTTAAAGTATCTCCATATTGCTTTCCACAGAGGTTGAACTAGTTTGCAGTCCCACCAGCAGTGTAGGAGTGTTCCTCTCTCTCCGCATCCTCGCCAACATTTGTTGTTTGGGGTCTTTTCGATAAAGGCCATTCTCACAGAAACTTTTCTAAAGAAGACAGAAGAATGGCCAACAAACATATGAAAAAATGCTCAACATCTCTAATCATCAGAGAAATGCAAATCAATACCACAATGAGATATCACTTAACTCCAGTGTATTTTAGTTTTGAATGTTTATTTCCTGGTTTTTGTTTTTGTCAATTTCTTCCAAGTAATTTTGGACTTGATTTTCATTTGTGGGCAAGTTGCATGCTTGCAAAGGTGACTTTTAATTTTTGCCCTAGGGAATTGTTTAAAAACAAACAAGCAAGCAAAGAACCAAAAAAAAAAACATCCCAGATTCTCAAGTCTGGTGTACTTTTTCATAGGGTATAAAGTAGCACTTTTTGCAGGGACCGATTTTGACCTTTTTATGTTTTCTATAGGCCAGTTTCCAAATTATTTTGCCTGCCACGGGTTCACAAGCGAAGCAAGCATCTTGTTTGGAATAGCAAGGCAATGCGATTCAATCTTCCCTTTGGACGGTCTTTAACTTTGAGAGTGCATCAGAATTTAGCTCACCACGTAGATTGCGTATAACATGCTCCCATCCACCAAAGGAGCTGTGAATTCCCATTCATTTCTTCCTGCGGCTGTCCTGAGGCCACAGCATCTGACTGGTGATGGGAAGGTTCGGCCAGGTGTTCCCAAAGACCAAGCCGGAGCCTCCATTTACATAAACATCAGACTTTGGCTCAGATGCTTTGTAAGCTCTTTCCAGATGTTTGACAGTGATCGCAGCTGGATTATCTTTGCCAGGGTTTTGCTGCAGTCTCATTGGATGACATTTCCTCCTAATGCGACTGAGAAGGGAAACACAAGGCTGCCGTTGCGATGAGAAAGCAAATACAAAGCGTGTCGTGTGGCTAAAAGAGGAAATGCGTAATTGATAGAGTCCGTGCAATCCCAGAATTACCATCCATGACGGAAAGATTTGTTGTACAAATAAAAGATTGCAGGGTCTTTCTTATGGCGAGAATGCGTTACGTGAAGAACTCATCCTTTCCTGGCTGGCTGGCTAACTGGTCAGACTTAGTATCTTAATAGCGGCTGAAAACATCTATTCAGCTTTGAAACTCCTATTCCTACCTCTTCTTTGCCACCAAAGCAAGGATGTCCTCATTGATTTCGACAGTATTTGCCATTCTGTGAGTGTTTGCCATGGGCCAGGTTGGTCATTAAACCGCTGCAAACGTTATTTCAGTTCATTCCCGTCAACAACCTGTGAGGACGTTGAAATCAACTGTTTCACAGGTGAGGAAACAGGTCCCAGAGTTGGGTGGTACCTTTTTTAGGGATGGCAGAGCTCTTTCCTACAGATTCTCAAAGCCGTGACCCGTTTGCCTAAATCACACACATACATGTCCGTGAATGACCCCTTGCGCATTTAAATTCACCGAGGTCAGCCGTGTCCAGCACCTCCTGAGTACCAGGCATAGGAGGGACGTGGTTCTCTTTGACATCGTACAGCAGGAGCTCTTGGTCCTCAATACTCTTGATTCTTCCAGGCCTCGGTGGCTGTTTCTCTAAAACACTGTCTTGAGTGTGACAAGCAACCGTATGTACTCCTCCCCCAGGCCCTTGCTATCTGAGTTACCGTGGACAATTCCACGATCCATAGCCGCACTCTCTGCTTCCCAGGAAAAGCGGGAGGCACGGTCTGTGATTGTCCTCCCGTGAAGCCCGCCCCAGACCGCCGCGTTTACGGCCTGCGCAGAATGAGACGACCAGAGGGTTAGAGGGGCCCGTCCACAAGACCACCCCCACTCTGACACCAGTTTCAAGTTCAGGGATTCCCAAAGCCGTCCTTGGGCTCAGTCATTCTCTAGAAGGACTCATAGAACCCTCCAGAAGGTGGGTTTATACTCACGGTTATGGTTTATTACAGGGAAAGGGTGCCGGGTAAAACCCGCCAAGGGGAGAAGCGTCATAGGGTGGCGTCAGGCTCCAAACACGGAGCCTCCCTCGCCCCCTCCCCGCAGCAGGGTCCTGTCATTCTCCTAGCATCGCCATGAGCATTGCACGTGGAATGTGACCAGGGAGGGAAGCTCTTTAGCCCCTCTGTGTCCGGAGTCTTTATTTGCGGCTTGGTCACGCAGGCAGATCAACTGAACAGGTGGCTGATCTTGGTCTTAAGCCTCCAGCCGTCTAGGATCGACTGACACCATGTGACACAGCCACCGCCCCCACATTGCCTGGTCACTGTCCGGCTGTCCCAATGCCCCCGGGGAGAGCCCACGTCTGTCAGGTGGGCCGTCCCAGGGGGTGGAGATGACCTCCCGAGACCCAGGGCAGGAGCCAGAGCTCTCTCTGGGCAGGCGGCGTTCTGTGCTTTGCGGCTGGGCTGTCCACGTTCCGAGTACCTTTGTAGTTTGGACCTTCGCCACCTCTTGGAAGCATCATTGTTAATTTAGTTTGCTGTGGGTGGTTCTGAAGCTAACCCTACAGCATTTACCGATGGATTTTCCCAGCAAATAATGCTATTGGCTTATATTTTCCCAGCAAGCAGAATTTCACACGTGTCTGCACTGTGGCCAGATATGAATCATCTGTTCCCCTTTTGCTAAAGAAGAGGTTTAACCCGTGCCCCCACAAAATTAGAGTGCTCGGCAAAACGTTTTCTACCTGATGCTCCTTCCATTAAACACAGTGACGTGACACTGGAGGGCCATGCCCAGCGGCGTGCTGGCCAGCCGCTGACCACATGCTCTGGTCTGGACAGGGGTGGGGGAGGGGGAGGATCCCCAATTCCCAGCGTCGCCAATTTCCGTGGTGTAATTCCGGGGTCTTTTTCAAGCTACCAACATTACATCATTAAATGCGGTCTTGGGAAGAGATGAAAATAACACATCGTTATATAGTATTTCTACCCTGCAGGTAGAAATCCTAAATAACCCCAATAGCACAAATGATAATAAAATGCAGTAAAATAATTAGCAAGTAAGAAATTTTGAGTATTTATTACCTTTGTTTTAATATAACGTAATTGCGATTTTGTACAATTCAATTTTAATAGTGGCTATGTTTAGCCAAGAGGCTGGAAAAGTTTTTGGATTTTTGGCAACAGGCTGTGGTGAACCCACGGGAGTCCAGGTGGCTTGCAGATGTCCAGGCCACCTAGGCGGGCTGGGGCCCGAGGGCTGTCGGCCATTCCTGTGGAACACTGTGCGGCTTCCTGTTGTGTCTCAACTAGCGTGTTGTTTTCTCCAACCCTGGGTCTTTGTTTCCAAAAATAATCTATTTTAGGAGCTCCCATTTCAACCAATAGGCACCATAACTTAACTCATAAGCAGAATGTTGCATTTCTGCTTCATTTAGCAGATTGCTTTTCTCTCAATCTATGATCTTGGAATAAAATACATCGTGGGGGGGGGAGTCCACAGTGCCTGTGCGATTGTTGTTAAAGCGACTTTAATAAGACAGCGAGTGTAGAACGGCTCACACGTGTGCCCTGACACACATGCACTGACACACGTGTGCACTGACACACACGTGCACACATGTGCACACTCCCCTCTTCGCCTGTCCGCGTCAGGGCAGGGGACAGTATTGTGGGGACCAGCTCGGGGAGCATAACCACGTCCTGGTGCGTTTTTCCTCGCCTGTTTCCCCGTGTTTTCGTGGCGGTTCTCCCCGGATTCCCTGCTAAGCAGCACCAGGGAACCTCGACGGCACCGTTTGCCGAAAAGATCCAGGCTGCTCTGTTGACTGCCACAGAGGGTGAGTTTTAAACTCCTTCCACCTTCTGGATTTTGGAAAACATCCGTCTGCTGAGACGTTCTTTTGTAATGGAACAGTACGTTATTACTGGTGTTCTTGACGAGACAGAAATGTAATACCTCCAGGGCGGTAAATAGCGTTGCCTCGAGCAGGCTGGGGAGAGGCTGCAGTGTCTCGTAGGTGACTAAGAAGGCCCACGTACCCTGGGATGGGGAGAGGGGTGAGTTTTATAATCATTATGCCCTGGGTGACTTGGGTTAAGCAATCAAATCCTCTTTCAAGCATATTAATAATTATGATTGCTTTCAACATTCTTTTTTTTAAATATCCCTTTTTCTTTCTTTTTTTCCTTTCTCCTTTTTTGATACTGCCAAGGGCATTTTTATATGTTCTATTAAGAAAATTCCCGCTGTGGCAGACACTAGCAGCAAACACTCTAGAGCCGTCTGTTGTTTCTGCCTGGGGATGAGGTTTTATAGCGTTATCGAGCATTTCAGGACATTATATCAGAAGTGCAAGCTGCAGGGTTTGGTTGTAAACGTAGGGTTTTTCATTGCCATTTTAGAAACCTGCTTCCTAACATAATTTATTTTCAGTATCTCTAAAAATATTAAAAGACCCCAAAGCAAATAAAACAAGAGCAGTATCTTTCCATTCAGTTTTGATTTGTGGAGCCTTTTGATTGTAGCAATCAGCACATAATTAATAATGGGCTTTATTTGAGAAGCCTGCATTATATGTCCTAGCTGCAGAATTCACAGTACAGAAGGGGGTATGTGTGCTACACCTCCCCCCCCCCCAATTGCCTTGAGCACAGTAGTAAAACGCAGTAGTAAAAATCTGGTATGTCTGTTGACTTTTCATCTGGAGAGAAAACTTCAGCCAAACCGCAGGATGGAATTAAGAACCCCCCACCCCCACCCCACCCCCAATCCTCCCAGCCTCCTTCAAATGCCCAGGCCTGGAATTCCGATCCTGCAAAGCCGTGTTGTCTGCAAGCGCTGCCTCCTCCACGCCCTTCCCCGTACCCTGCAGAACTTGCATCCGGTCTCCCTCCCCCTCTGTCTGTCCCCGCCCCGCCCCCCAACTCTGGGCTCTGAGACTGCGGCACTGAGCTCCCGGCCTTACCCCCTTCGCACTGCTCTATAAATGCTTCTGCAATTGCTGTGTCACCACGGACTCCAAATGAACACTGCTTGCGTGATACGTTTGCAATGTGTTCTTAGGCTAATTTTGAAAGAAATCTTCCTTTGGCAATATGGTTTTGCATCTGCCTGCCGTCAGCATCGTGGCCAGAGACAGAATTCCAGGTGATGCTGGAATTAGCCACAGGACCCTGACAGGTTCCAGGCCAGCAGGAGCCTCTGAGACACAGGAAGGAATCTGCAGGTCGTCACTGCTAGAACAGTCCAGCCGGACGAGCGGTGATGGTACCGGTGGTGCTGATATGAACAGCACTTCAGTGCGCGCTCAGTTCTGGTTGGCGGGGCCCTCCCTGGTTCTTCTCGGTTGGAATGTGAATCAGAGACCGAACACACAGTCTTCACATTACATGTCTCACTGATCCAAGTTTTAATATGTTATTGGAGTTTTTGAGTTTTTATTTCACAAATATTTTGGTTATTTCAGTCCTCATTAATCTCTGAAGCCCCCGGGCAGTGGGGTGACTTGAGCCCTGGCTCCAGCCCCTGGGGAGGTGGACGGCCCCTGCCTGCATGCTGACCAGAAGCCTGTGTGTGCACACGCATGCGTGTGTGCGTATTCTCAATGTGTGTGTTCTAAATATGTGTGTTTCTAAACATAGACAACATATGTGGATGTATTTATATCTGTCCGTGTGAATTTAATCCTCACAGCAAGGCTGCTGGGAGGTTCCGTGGCTGCCCCCACTTTACAGCTGAGGACACTGAGGCTTGGAGAGAGACGGATGGGGGGTGACTGGGGGTCTCAGCCGCCCCACTGGCTCCAGATCTGCCCGGCGTCCCCCGTTCAGGCCTCCTGGGCACCAGAGGGCTCCACAGTGGAGTGTGCGGCTGGGTGAGGCTGGCCGGTGGCTGTCAGACTGTGAATGGGTCCCCGATTGTCATCTGTGCATGTGACCCAGGAACGCGGCTCCGAGATGGGGTCTCTGGGAGGACACATGGACACTGCAGGACACACAGCCCACGTATGGGAAGCAGAGAGCCTGGAGACGAAAGGCGTGGGCAGCTGGCGGGCTGCACGGGCCCCGCCAGGGGCTCGAGCACGGGGAGATGAGGACCTGCTTCCGAGAGGCCTGGGGCGGCGCAGAGCGGAAGAAGGTCCACGCAGGGGCGGCAGGTGCTCAGGGGTGGGAACCGACCAGGCGTGAAGCCCAGCACCGGCCCGTCCCCTGGATGTGCAGTGCCTGGGGCCAGCCCGGCCACCTGCGCTGTCCACACTGAAGGTCACTCACGTTGCCTGCAAGGAAGGGTCAGTTCCGGCACATCAGCCATTTCAAGTGCTCAGTGCCCACGCGTGGCGAGTGGCCCCTGTACCGTGCGGGGCAGACAGGGAACACCCCGCCGTGGCAGAATGTTCCATGGGACAGTGCTCCGGGCCCCTCGGGGCAGTGGAGGCTAGGGGGGCTGCATTTGGGCGCGGCTGCATTCCGTGCTCTGCATTCGGAAGGAGGTTCTCAAATAACAAAGACATTTCGAGCTTAGCATGTTTACAAGCTGATCCCCGCCTGGCCTGTTAAACTCCTAGACGCTCAGGGTGAGATTTAAGAGAGAGACGTGCGCGGGTTGTCGCAGCTGCACTGTCCTGCCGTGGGGCTCAGGGCCCTCCCCCGCCCGCACCTGCGCGTCGCGCGGTTAACACGCAGTGAGTGAGCCGCCTGCTTACCGACAGCTCCCAGGGCAACGCGGGCCCACAGCAGGCACGCCCTCCCAGGGCCGATTCACCCTCCTGCTACCCATCGCTCATGGAGAAGACCGTGAGTCTCCCCCGAGGGAGAACGGCCCGTCCGGGAACGGTTTACGGCCCCGGTGCAGCAGACAGGTGCTCTAACAGGCAGCGTTCCCGAGCAGAGCCTTCGCTTCCCGCGGGTCCCACGAGCGGGGAAGTCATCGCCTCCTCTCCGTCTCGTGCCCAGACGCCGCTCTCGCGCTGTCGACATGGTTTATGAGATGTACATAGAACTCCTGTGCGGTGGGGTCGGAGGCTGTCTGTCGTTGCTCGAGGAGTGGCGCCTCCTTCAGTCTGCTGGCAGGGATCAGAGCTGAGCAGAGCACAGAGAAACGCCTCCCAACTGGGAACTGTGAAAATGCCGCCGGGACAACACAGGCAAGGCTCGCCCCGAGGGCTGGGGTCCCCGGCGCCACCTGCCTTGCTGGACCACAACCGTGGGGGGAGGGCGCGGGGGTGCAGGAGGGAGGAAGAGGAGGCCCCGGGAGCCGTCGTGTCTGCCAGGACAGAGGATGCGGGAGACCCGGCCAGCGCCGGGAGCCCTGTCCCTGGCGGATGGGTGGCCATCCTCACAACTGCGTCTGAAGAGGCACCTGGTCTGGGGACGGCGTCGCCTGACACATGGGGCCACGAGGTCCCCGCTGTATTTTAAGTGTGACCTGAATGTGAAGACCAAACAGAAGATCCAGTCTCGGCCGGTTAACAAGCGACGGCTACACGTGGCTGCCACCCCGCCAAGGGTAACATGCACATAGGCGTCCCGTGTGACATGCATGCACACGTTCTCGTTGTCCACCAGCAGCACGGGAACGTGCCTTCCAAGTGCAGCTTCGCAGGCACTTGCTACGTGCCTGCCGTGTGCTGGACGCCGTGTTCTCTGCGGGGGGCGGCAGATGCATGTGCGTGGGGCCGTGCAAGGCCGTGGGGCCGTCCAAGGCCCCAAGCGCTGTAGACATGGAAGCGGGAAGTCGCTGTGATGTGAAAAACGCAAGCTAGAGATAAACTGTGTGTCGTTCACCGTTTCTACAGAGAGAAAAGTTTAAACACACAGCCTTTCGTAGTTGGCATTTCTGGCACCTGTCACTCCTCCCTGAGGACACACACGGCCATCTGGCGGCCACGTCCCCATACCTGGAGGTGTCCCTTCGACACCTCTCGGGTGCTGGGCTGCCAGCCATGAATTCTCACCAGCTTCTGTGCTCTGAGAAAGTCTTTATTTTGCCATTTTTGAAAGAATTTTTTTTTTGGCTGGGTGCAGAATTTTAGGGTGAAGGGGTTGTTTGTTCATTCTGGCGCGCGCAGTTTCTGGCAAGAAACGTGCTGTTGTGTCACTTTGATCTCTGCTCTTTGCACACCTGCCCCCTCGGGCTACCACTATTAGGACATTTCTCCGTGTCTCTGGTCTGAGCAGCCTGATGAAAAGCTGTCTCGGTCTCGTTTTCTTCGTGTTTTGTTTGCTTGGGGTTTGTTGAGCTTCTTGGATCTTTGGCTTTATAGTCTCCATAACCTTGGAAAATGGCAGTCATTATTTTTTCAAGAATTTTTGTCCCCCTTCTCCGCTCTCCACTGGAGTCTCTGATCACGTGTACCTGGGGCTGCTCCACTTCGTCCCCCAGCAGACTGATTCTTTGTTCTTTTTCGTATATTTTTTATTTTTTGGTGATTCTTTGTCCTCTGGGTTTGTTGTTTTAAATACTTTCTGTTGCCGTATCTTCAAGTTCAGGTTGTTTCTCCTGCAGTGTCTCAAATCTGCTGCTAACCCCGTTCAGTGCATTTTTCATTTCGGACATTATGGTTTTCATAGACAGAAGTTTGATTTGGGATGGGATGGGCACAGGGGCTCACGCCCGTGATCCCTGTGCTTTGAGAGGCCAAGGCAGGAAGATCACTTGAGGTTGGAAGTTCAAGACCAGCCTGGGCAACATAGCAAGACCTCCATCTCTACAAAAAAAAAAAAACCTAGCTGGGTGTGGTGGAGCACATCTGTAGTCCCAGCTACTTGGGAGGCTGTGGCAGGAGGATCGCTTGAGCTGAGGAGTTGGAGGCTGCAGAGAACTGTGATCACACCACCGCACTTCCAGCCTGAGTGACAGAGTGAGACCTTGTCTTAAAAAAAAAAAAAAGAAACTTTGATTTGGAACATTTTTATGTCTTGATCGCTCTGCCTTCTTAACAAACATGAAATATAGTGATAGTTACTTTTTAATGTCCTTGTCTAATTATGTCACTCTGATAGTTTTATTGATTACTTTCCTCCTCATTATGGGTCACATTGTCCTGCTTTTTTGTAGGCCTGGCACTTTTTTATGAGAAGCCAGATGTTGTGGATGTGCCTGGCGGCGAGGGCATGTCTGTACACCCGTAAATATTCTTGATCTTTGCTCCGGGCCGTGTGTCCAGGACTCGGTCGGACGCTGCTGGGTCCGGTGAAGGTCGGGCGGGATGCGGGCGGTCTACGTCCAGGGCTGACGCTGTCCGACATCTACCGACGCAGCCTTTTCCTGGGTAGTCTGCCCCGTGCCCCATGACAGCAGGGCTTGCGGAGGCTGAGGGCAGGTGCGGGGGACGAGGAGCTGCCCGGGGGCAGGAGCGGGGGACGAGGAGCTGCCCGGGGGCAGGAGCGGGTCTCCCTGGCCACATTCCACGAGGGAGCCAGGCCGTGCAGCGGAAGCCATGAGCATGTCCACGTCCAGTGGCCCGGCTGGCTTGCGACGTGGACAAAGTGGTCACGAGACCAGAGCTGTAGTCCAGTTTCTGTGCCCTCGGTCGCCTGCGTCTGAGAAGGCCACGCCCCTTCCCCGGGCCGCCACGCGCTGGGCCGTGCGCCAGGGCTGCTCCCGCATGCGCCGTCCACACGTGGACCCGTGGGAGGACGATCACACGACTCTGGCGCGGCTGTTTATTGGAGCGTGTCCATGGGGCAGGTCCCCCCATCCTCAGCACCGGCGACAGGCGGGCGCAGCAGCTTCCTTCCTGTTTTGCACCCGAGCCACCTGCCGTGCGCCCAGCGTGGGTGCCTTTGCCAGAGGCGTCACTGCCAGGCAGTGAGCACCCTCGGTTAGAAATCACGCTCCTCGAGGGCCAGCCCTGTCTCCCTTCCTCCGCCCCAGTCGTCCTCACTGTTGCCTCGTCCCCGGGGAACGGCCGGCAAGGTCCGGAGACCCTGTGGCTGTCACCGGGGGGAGGAGGGCAGTGGGGACGGAGCACTGCCAGAACCGAGGGGCGAAGGCCAGGGAAGCTGCTGAACACCCCACCGGGCCCGGGAACGCCCCAGCAGCAAAGCATTGCCTGGTCGGAGATGCGGAGACACAGAGTGGAGGCTGAGAAACCCTGGTGTGCACTTGGCTGTAGCAATGTGCTCCAAAAGCCATCGGGGCCCCTGCAGAGAGCACCTCGCTGTTGCCACGCCACTGTGCTGTTGGTCCCGTGGCCCAGGCTTTTATGCGTCATCACGCCTGAAAAGGGACGCGTCTCCCGAAACCCCTTACGTCCTTTGTGCACCCACGTGGGCAAATTTGTGATCATGTTCTCTTCAGCCGCTTGCTCCAGAAACACACAGTGAAAATGTCGTCAGAGGCCGTGGAGGTCTGAGTGCGCAAAGCACGACGTCATCTCCTAGAGATGCTCCCTGGAGAAGCTCAGCGCGAGCCGAAACGTGCAGGCTGCAGGCACACACGCGACGCCGGACGCCGGACGCCGGTCCGGGGCTAGAAACGAAATAACAATTTAAAAGTCACAGATTCACTCTCATTCCGTGTGTGCATTTCTATGTATATAAGAGAACATCAAAACATAGGATGTTTTTTTTTCTTTCCAGGAACCAAACTGCTTCAGCAAAATGGTTTTCAAGTGCAGTGAAATGCTCATAAATTTTTACTTATAAAATGTTCCCCATGACATATTTTTTCATTTCCATGCATATCCAGGACTCTCTGTTCCACGTCCGTGATGATTTTGTGTCTCTTCCCCTCCCCCGCCGCCGTGCGGCTGATCCGGTGCGGAAGGTCTGCCGCGTCGTTTTTAGGGACCTGTGCCCGGCGGTGCCGGGAGCCAGACTCGGGAAACACGCTTTCCACTGGCCCCGCTGCTCCTGCTCATTCAAGTCGCTGGAATCTTCCGAGCGTGCCACGCTCCCTGCAAAATGCAGATTAACAGACGAGGGGTGCCGTGGGGCCCCGGAATCGCCAGGTGTTACCAGAGATCTGGCAGTGAGGTGGAGCTCACCGCAGTAAGGGCGCAGCTCTTCCTGGCAAACGCCCGGGTGCTCAGCGCGGCTGGGTTTACTACGCTCTGGGTCAGGAGGTGAGGTGGCTGCTCTCCCTCCCAGGGCCCCGCCCCGAGCTCTGTCCACGGTAGGGTTAGTGTCAGGGCTTGCCTCTGCCCCCAGGGCCCCACCGAGTTCTGTCCACAGTAGGGTTAGTGTCAGGACTTGCCTCTGCCCCCAGGGCCCCACCGAGTTCTGTCCATGGTAGGGTTAGTGTCAGGACTTGCCTCTGCCCCCAGGGCCCCACCAAGTTCTGTCCACGGTAGGGTTAGTGTCAGGACTTGCCTCTGCCCCCAGGGCCCCACCGAGTTCTGTCCACAGTAGGGTTAGTGTCAGGA